>CAHIKZ030000873.1:5000-212500 GCA_903632075.3 Acanthosepion pharaonis
AGAGCTCCTATTATATACAAAAGAAACTGTCAGTTATAATTCAAAGAACAGATAACACATACACCGTGCCTTATATAATCATCCACTTAATGTTTATGTTACAATAAAGCAAGTTCGTTTTGCACATGTGTAAGTAAACAACAGCCTCGTGTATATATGTTGTTTATCCCCGAAGAATGTTGTGCTATCTTCGATGGACCAGACAGCTAGTGCAAGATCGAGATGGAAACCACCCTAACAGGTAGAGACATCAACAAGGCAGTGATGAAATGCTTGGAGATGTGTCAATGGTGAGTTTAAGATGACCTTGTCAACTCAGATATACATTGGTTTCTTGAAGGCACATGTGGAGCCATGTTTCAAGTAGAAGCAAACACTTTTGGAATGGTGTTGATTTTTTACACGACAATTATCCGTCACATTTGGTGAAGAAAACTAATGAATGCTTGTATAAAATATATTTTGGAGGTTGCTTTAACTTGATATTACTAGGTATTATATCATAAATAATGGTAATGGTGAGATTAACGGTCCCCATACCAAAAACATTCAACATTCATTAACAGAACAGTTAGGAGTAGCAGTTTTTTAGGAAGTTAGATTTCTCATGACCGCATACTGTTATCACTCTTTTTAATATTGTGGGGACTTTCCTACCAAACCTTTTGCCTTTGGTAGTGTGGAAAGTTAACATTTTGATTATGTCATTAATTTCCTTTCAAGATACATGCGTTAACCAATTTTATTGTTGTTGCTGTTGTAAGTGTTCAAGTTTTGTGGTTTCTGTTATTTGGTTAAGCACTTTGTGATCTGCAGGATCCGATGGAGATTCGTCTTCTTTAAAATTTAAAAGATTTTTAAGTTGATTGGAAAGCAAGTAACCGGAAAAGAGTTCCACGAGTGAGAAGTGTGAGAGAAGAAACTGTTAGAATAGAACTTACGGTTATATTACGCTAATGTAACACCACACAGCAACCCACTATGGAGATTCGTCTTCTTTAAAATTTAAAGGATTTATTCGCCTGAAATCATTTTTAATCATTGATGTGAGAAAATGGTTGTATAAAGATAATAGTTTAAAAATTGCAGAAGCTGTTTCGACGCTATTTATGACATCCATATGATAGGCTAGATCTGACGACGCTATTTATGACATCCAGATGATAGGCTAGATCTGACGACGCTATTTATGACATCCAGATGATAGGCTAGATCTGACGACGCTATTTATGACATCCAGATGATAGGCTAGATCTGACGACGCTATTTATGACATCCAGATGATAGGCTAGATCTGACGACGCTATTTATGACATCCAGATGATAGGCTAGATCTGACGACGCTATTTATGACATCCAGATGATAGGCTGGATCTGACGACGCTATTTAAGAACATGATTATTTTCAGGTTAATATTTTGGATTTGTAGCATCTTATGGTATTGAACAAAATACTCCTTGTATTCAGTTTCCTTATCTCCGATACTATTCATTATAATTTATCCATACACCGAAGTATTTGAAGTTTGTAGTATTTATTAATTATACATTATGCAGTTTATGATGGATTTATGGTAGGTGTCATCAGGGCCGGTGTGTACTAACCACGAACCTCCGACTACAGATGGAAATCGTGGTTATGGCCACGGGGCATAACCTTTGTGACTCTCCCTATCTTATCAACATTTGCTTTTTTTCTACTTACATTTATATACGTTATGGGTTTGCTTATCGCCCGGTTCGCAATCGTCCCCAGTTTTTTAACTGGAATAGTGGTTTATCCATTGTTTCCGGTTCCTTCTAAAGTCTACTTCAACTCTATACTTCTAACGTCTCCACCTAAACTCTGAAATGTTATTTATTTATTTTCTTCCTTCAGTAGGAGTAGATAGGTTTTTTGAATAGGAGTAGAGGTTTATCCCTTGTTTCCTGTTTAGGATTGAGTTTCCGGTTCCTTCTAAAGTCTACTTAAACTCTATACTTCTAACGTCTCTGCCTAAACTCTGAAATGTTATTTATTTATTTTCTTCCTTCAGTAGGAGTAGATAGGTTTTTTGAATAGGAGTAGAGGTTTATCCCTTGTTTCCTGTTTAGGATTGGGTTTCTGGTTCCTTCTAAAGTCTACTTCAACTCTATACTTCTAACGTCTCCACCTAAACTCTGAAATGTTATTTATTTATTTTCTTCCTTCAGAAGGAGTAGATAGGTTTTTTTGAACAGGAGTAGAGGTTTATCCCTTGTTTCCTGTTTAGGATTGGGTTTCCGGTTCCTTTTAAAGTCTACTTCCACTCACTACTTCCAATGTCCGCGACTGAACTTTGAAATGTTATTCACTAATAAAATCTTGACCTCTTCATGTTTAAAGTTAGCTGTTATCTTTTCTGTATAGCCTCAAGAACCTTCTTGCCCTTTCTTACGCTAATGTAACATCATACAGCAACCTTCTACCTTGGGTAGCTCTTGAGCCTTGTATTGAGTGAACATTAGCAAAAAAAATATAAATTAAGCACAACTGATTATGAAGGCTGAAAAAATTTCATGAATTTTCACGTCATTCCGGAGTCTTTATTTTTTGTCCAAATACGGGAATTTGTTGTGCTCAAGATAAGTCTCGAAAAAACACTATAAAATTCAATATCGATTTTATCTATAATGTTGAATGTGTTAAAATTATTCAACTTTTTAACAAGAAAAATCTCAAGTTGATGTTAAAAATTGCCGCAAAACATCGTTGATTCATTTAAGATGGAATCATCTATTATGACATGTCTCTAATTTGTATTTAGATACATTGTATTTATTTTCAATTTTTCTATTTGAATTGTTCACATATATTGCCTATGATCCATTACTGTGCATAATTAGGTTACATTGAATTTGTATTTTATATGAATAATATCTTATGAAAACTGTGATGTAGTAGAGTGGGGTGGGGACGTATCATAGATTCGGTATCCTTGCACCGGCCTTGGGTGTCATCAATACTTTCATTCCAATTCCAGATCATAGTTTCTGTTTTGGAAATGTTTATTTGTGTAACACTTCATGAATCATAAATTATATTCTAGCACCAAAGGCTAAAAAAATAAAAATAAAAAATAAAATAAAATAATAATAACAATAATATGTACCATATTTGATGGCATATAAGGTGCCCTTTTTTTTTTTTACAAAAAATATCTTTTAAAATTCCCCTGCATCATATATGCCATAGGTAGGTTTACTGATTTTACTATTTTTTTTCTTGATTTGCTCTGCTGACATTGGGGTGCGTTTTATACACCCGTGCGTCTTATATGTGTATACGGTATTTAAAACAGACAATTCAAGAAAAGAATAAATCCAATGATAAAATTTGAACTTAACGAATGTAGAATTCGCCCGCAAGAAATGAACAAAGGTCATAAGAACACATTTTAACAAATATAATTAAGTTTTAGGTAAAATTTACTTTTTGTCCTGATGCAAATTATTTGAAAAATGTAAATATTAAAATAATAGGCGACTTTTCAAAGATGTTAATATAAATGTTGCCCAGAGCTCAGTTACGAAGCTAGAATGTATAAGTCAAGTTTATTCCACGGAGAAATTTCTTTTGTAAAACTAACAATGTAGATATTATCTTCCAATGGAAGAGATAGAAATGCAAATATAAAATACAAAGAGTTCGAAGCGACTTACCACCGATAGATGACTACATCAAATCCCAAAGCAAGGGTTCCTAGATTTTAATTACAGCATTCCAGAGAGTGAAATATTTAACAGAACGCCCAACCGTTTCGAATGCGATACAAGGCCTTTTTAACATAGGACAAGAGTTTAAAAACAGTCCAGTAGAATTTTAAGAGTTAATTGATATTAGCTCTCATTACTATTATTAACTAAATGGATATTAATATCAATTAAGTGAGAAGAGACGAAAATAGTTTAAATATTGGTTCGCATACGTGATTTCTATAGCAGTGTTTGCCAGTCTGGGCGATATTGCCCACCGGTGGGCAATTTCAACTGTTGGATGGGCGATTTCAAGTGTTGGGTGGGTGATGAGCAACTGAACAGAAAATGGTGGTCCATTGGAAATTTTACTTGGCGATATGGAATTTTGATTATTAAAACGCATTTCAACATATACTATCCGAAAAAATATTTGAAGATATACAAAGAACCTGTATAAGAAAAAAAAAAATGGAAGCTAAATACGAATAATTAGGTTTTTCTAGATAAGAAACATCTCCGCAAACAACTAATATTTTGGTATTTTCTATACTTTTAAGAATTAACCTTCAAATATTTCTTCAGACGAAATAACATTTTTTTTCGGATTTAGATCAGATAACGAAAGACCGAGAACAACAAAAAATATTCTCTGAATTTTTATTAGTTGTTAATAATGTATATTATTTTTAATTTTATAATTATGAACAAAAATCGTTTAATTTTTCATTTTGGTGTTAAATAACAATATAATTTAGGATTACATACAACCTTTATTTTTCAAATAAAAATCCTTTTACGGTATTTACATTTAAGACTTTGAACAATGGATTTTTTATATTATTTTGAAACTTGACTGGATATTTAGTTGAAAGAAGACCATCTGCAAAACAGGGGTTAAAAAGACAATCGTTTGATAAAATGTCCAGCTTGAATGTCCAACCTAAATCCGATATGCTAACCTCCAAAATTATATTCATAGAAGCTATGCAAAGCAAAGAACATGGATAAAAATAAAAAGGAGAATGCTAAATTGGAATAACTGGGTTACATTCCTACATATGATATATATATATATATATATATATATATATATATATATATATGATTATTTCAAATCTTTCTAATTATTTCTATCTGTATACCTTGCTTGAACCGACTTCTAATGCTCTGGACTGAGCGGCTTGGGGATAGTAGTCATAGCTCGTGGAGGCACAGTCCTATGTGTAAAGAGAAACACGGATGAGTTCCACCACGGAATATGTGATCGATAGGCGCTATATCGAGTTACCTCTTTGCACATTGGTACAGTTGCCTCCTATCGTAACTGTTCAGCTTTCAATTCTCGCTAGTGGAAGATCGCTGCTGATGAGTCCCAAATATAGGACGAAACATTTAAGACTTTAAGAATGGATTTTTTATATTATTTCGAAACTTGGTTGGGTGTTTAGTTGAAAGAATGCCATCTGAAAAAAGGGTTTAAAATACAATCGTTTGATGAAAAATCCAGCTTGTTCGTCCAGCCACAATCCGATTAAAAACTTGCAAAGCATTCTGAAGATGGTGGTTCATATTGGCAGACTGCATTTGACGAACAAAGATTAAGTTTGGAATTCTATAAGAAAAAAATCTGGATTAAGATTAAAAGTTTGTGGACAGAGTAGAAATCAGATCCTCTTTTATGTACTGTATTCCGTCAGCATAGCTCTCCACAGCTTCCTATCGTTTGTAGTTCTTAGTAATGTTTGTTTGTTTACTATCTCCCCTCCCCCAAATCCCTGTTTTTTCACCCGTTTCAACAAGCTTGTTAGGTGGGTTAATAGCTGTTTTTCTCTGACCCTCTTTGCATCAATATATCAAATGAATGTTAAATTCTCCAAACCTTCTTTCTTCATTTCAACTCTCTCTTTCTGTTCTAAATAGAAGTGTCCTTTTTTATTCAATTTTTCTAAAAACTTCCTTGTTATTCACATGCTCAGTATACTCAGCATCCTTCTGTAGAATCAAATTTTCATCTGCGAGGAAATTATCTAACATTTACTGATACATAGGAGGATTGATATTTCACTACAGTTCAATACTCTTTTCTTTATATCTAATGAAAATTTCATGTATCTTAATATTTTGTTTAGCTTTTAGAAGGCATATTTCGCTATCCCAATATGACTTTGAATTTCATTGTTTCTCTCTGATGTCATCTACAAGTGTCCCTTTCGTTGTTATTCACATGTTAGGTTCATGGTATTCTCAGCAACCATCTGTAGAACCACATTTCTGTCGCCTCAAGTCTCTTCATCTGTGAGGAGACTGTCTAGCATTCACTGACATACAGGAGGACTGATATTACATAATAGTCCAGTACTCTTTTCTTTATTTCTAACGAAATTTTTCCGTTTCTTAATACTTTGATTAGCTTTTGGAAGGCATCTTTCCCTATCTCAATGCACCTTCGGATTTCAGTGTCTCTGTCTGGTTATGTATAAGTGTCTCTTTCGTTGTTACTCACATGTTCGGTCCATGGTATTTCAACTCTTTCTTTCTATTTCTAATTATAAGTGTCCTTTTTATTCCCATTTTCCTTAAAACTTCCTTGTTACACACATGCTCCGTCTATGGCATTCTCAGAATCCTTCTATAGAATCAAATTTTCATCTACGAGGAAATTATCTAACATTTACTGAAACATAGGAGAATTGATATTACATTACATTTCAGTATTCTTTTCTTTGTATCTCACGAAAATTTCATGTTTCTTAATATTTTGTTTAGCTTTTGGAAGGCAACTTTTGTTATCCCAATATGGCTTCGGATTTCTGTACCACATTTTCCGTCGTCTGTTAAAACACCTCTCAGATATCTAATCAGCATGGTGTCATCTTCATCAAACAAGATATAAAAAAAGAATTTTCAACCAATCGCTGTTGGCTTGAGTAACTTCAGAAAACTTCGAGTTTGTGTCCCATAAAAACACATATGTAATTTTGCAACAGGTAGTCGTTAGTCAACTAAAAAATTCCAGCAGCAAGTAACAGCAGTAAGAAAAGGAGAAACTACGACAGAGAAGTTAAAGCGTGACAGCAGCAGCAGGCAATAAGAACATTACGTTTAAGACTCCAAGTTCTAGAATCCGGATCGTCCCATAGCCTGGTGAATTAATGCATTATTTCATGAATTTATTGGTATAGTAATTGTGAGCCTGAAAACTTAGCAATAAATAAGCAGAATAAGACCCGATATCCTTAAGCATAAAAAATTTAACCCGTAGATTAAATAAAGTGTTCAGTTCGAAATTCTTTAAAGGTTACCAGGATCGGCAGACACCTGAAGAAGGCCGATGAACGGAATTGCTGAAACCTTTTATTAACATCAACATTATCACAAATGTAAATAATACTATGTTAATCAACATGATTCAATCAAAAATAAAACAGAACAATGCATTCTTTTTGATAATCACAGTGGTTGATCGATCGCTTATTCAAATTCGAACAGAGACAGAACCAAGCTTGTTTATATTCAGGATTTCAGAATTTCTTTCTATTATGACCAACTTATCAAGTATTATCCTAGATTGGTTAATTTGTTGAATAACGAAAAGAGCTGATTCGGTGTATAATAACTTCGCAGTCCTTTCATTTATTGAACTTCTGTTAGTACTGTGGGGCATTAGCATAGTATTAGTGCCATGCGTTTTTTTTTAATCGAATTCACCTCAAGGCAATAAAGCCACTAAGAGAAAAGGGGTTACTGGCTGTGAAAGAATTAGAAAACAGAAACATTACTAAGGAGCAAGAATAATAGAAGATTAATCAGGAAAACGGTAGATAACGATAGTCCTTGCGTTTAAATTTTTGAAAATTAAAGTTGGCTGGAAAGCATGGAGCCAGAAGGGAGTTTAAGAAGCGAGAAGTGCAAGAAAAAAAACTGTTAGAATAAAACTATCTGTTGCATACAGCCAATTCAACTGTAAAGTGACGAGACTTTATTGCTAATCTAGTACTGCGCTTAAATTCATGAAGTCTAGATACGACTGCGAAGAGCTCATCCGAACAATTACCATGAAAGTTTTTACAGCGAAGGCACAAGGAAGCAACTTTATGTCGGTGGAAAAGTGACTGAAGCCGAGATGCCAGATCAGGATTAGTTTCACCTTATTTTAAAAATTATAGATCTATTATTTCTTAATTTTCTTGTTAAACATAGTCTTGAATATCTTTTCTGTTTTTATACGATAAATAAAGATGAAAAAATATTTTGTGTTTAAATTGTGTCTCTTACTGAGATGAAGTATTGTAATTATTTACGCTATATTGTTCGGACTGTTTTCCTCATCTTTCTTGCCATATTGCACGTGGAACTAGAACACTCTACCCCAGTGGACGAAATAAAGGATTCAGTCCTAAATTTCAATCAGCTGAAGAAGGCCGGAGCGTACAACAGCTGAAACGTCGTGAATATGGCAACAAAGATGAGCGCAACAGTCCGAAAAATGTAAATAGTGTAAAAAAAAAAGTTTTATATTAAAAAATCAAATTAAAAGCCCAATATTAAAAAAATGAATTTATAAGTTTAAAAAATTCTAGTATGCAATAATAACTGTCACTTTATTTTTAGTAAGCAAAGCAGTTTGCGGTTCACACAAATATCCAGACTAAAATCTGAAAGTCATTATAGTTACTTGAAAGAGGTATTCAGAAAGCTACTTGACTAATCACGAAAATCTTATTTGCCACTTACTAAATATTAAGGCAAACATTTTTTGCCAGAAGCCACTATAGGTTGTGTGTTCAATCACGCCACGATATTAACTCTTTATTTAATTAATGTTTTTACATTAATTTGTGGCACAAGGTCGAAGGAAAAGTGGGTAAAGGCTGGTCAACACTAATTATCCTACACCGAGCAAATCCGATTCGTGACTAATTCTCTCTAACAATTTCCTCACTCACCACAAGAATCCATCCGTCTCCATTCGATCCAACATATATAACGATACCACATATTCACCGGGGTGGTGCAATTATGTTACTTTTTCTGTGTAGAGGCCATACTTCATTCGGTGAGTTTAAACAATTTTATCTATTTTGAGAAGACATTTTCATCTCTGAAAATGTTAGCTTGTCTTAAAAAGTTTACTTTTTTTGGCTTTGTAATGGACTCCATTTTATATCTATTGAAAAAAAAATGTCTGTAGAATTTATGAATAATCTTCGATTGTAAAGAATTTTATCACAAAGTTAATCTTATTTTTTTTTTTCTAATCTTTGTTTTCATAAGATACGAGTTTTGATGATGAAAGTGAGAAATTTCATATTAAAAAATATAGTTTTTAGATGAAATTAGTACCTCCAAAGATAGTAAAATATCACTTTTATGTAGCAGAGTATGTTTTACAAAAAGATGGTCAAAAAAAAAAAAAAAAATGAAAGATTTTTGTCAAGAGTATGGTATTTTTTAAAAATTGTTATGAATTAGAAAAAAATAAACAAATCAGTGGGCTTTTTTTTCCCTATTTTGTTGTCAAATTAAAGACGTGCGAAAATTCATAAAATATCTTTGCGTTACTTTCCAAAATGTATAATTTCATTATAAAAAGAGCATGGAATCATTAAATATATTTTTCAAGAATTATTTTATGAATTTCTTAAGGCAACCAAGGAACCAGCTTTGATGCTTTCTTCAAATTTTAGCTTTGTTGTACGATTATTTTCTTTATTTTCCATTCATTTAAATAATGTCTAAAAATTAAGACTACACATATAAAAACAGTAGAATAAAAATTTCAAATATTAAAATTGTTTTTTTCTGAAACTCATTTTTACTGAAGTATTTTTATGCTTCGTTGACAAGTTTTTTTGTTTTGTTTTTTTTTAAGTTTAAATCACTTTATGATTTCTAGATGACCATTTTCTTGCCTTCTTGTCAGTAAAAAAATAATTTTTACGATTCTTAGTAATTGTATCGCTAACAAGACTAACATATTTGCCTCCAATCATAACCTTAAGCTGCGTGACTGAGTCAGTCGATGCCGGACCACCGGCTGATCGGTTGAACTCTCTGCCTTCGGGCGGGGAGGAACCCAAAAGAGGCTACGCCGAAGGGCGGAGTCTCTTTCGGGGAGGTAAACCGACTCTGAACCCGTTTATACGGGTTCAAAGGGCATATTTTTGGCCGAGACCACGGGCTCGGAGATCCCACGTTAAAACCGGCCTTGTGCCACATGACGCCCTCGTTTTGACTGAATATCGTCAAGCTGCGTGATTGCGAGGTCTTTAGTTAAAATAGGTTTAGGCACAGCTCAGAGCCATGTTTAATAGAGACTGGCGATGCCCGTAATAATGTGACAGCAAAGTATTTCTCTTCAATTAAGCAATGAAAATTATCACGAATCTTTTTAAAACTTCAGCAATAAGTTCTAGGAAAAATTTTCTCTTAAAAAAAAAAAAAAAAATGTCACACAGGAAATTTACAACCAAATAAAACCAGTATCTTTGTTAGGAATTCAGAGCTGCAGCCAATATAACTTAAACGAAACTTTAAAAAAAGTATTACCCAAATAGTTTTTGCCTCTGATAAAAAAAGGTAAGTTTTTTGGGGGGTGGGTGGGGGTGTCAGTAATGAATACAAATGCTGAATTTAAAAAATCCGGCACCTGTGGAATATACTTCCAGTTTCTTGCGTCCCTGTTTATTTTATTGCTCTTTCTCCTTACTAACCTCTCGTTTATATTCCTTCTCAGTAAGTCCTTGCGTCTTAGTTGCATTATCACCTTATCTGGGGTGAAATGATTAAAACAAAAGTTATATTTGTTTCCCTTTCATAGAATATTTTTGAATTCGTTTACTATTTTTTATATTATATTTTTAGATTTTAATCTGTATTATTCTCATGACAAAACTATTTCTACGATTCTATTGTACAAATGAAACCTTGGAAATTTCAAACCACTTATTTGAATGTCTCCGAGCAAACAATATTTTTATAAGGAATTAAACAAAAGACAAAAAAAACTGAATATTAAAATTTATTAGATAAGGTGATAATTTTTTTCGGCCTTCGTAGTCGTACTTTTGAATTATATGAAAAAAGTTCCTAAAATCTGTTAGTAATTAATATTCCTCCACTGGCATTAAATGGTTGAAACAGCCGTGATTCGAAAGTTATAATTTATTTAATCTTTCATTTTATCCAGTTAGCGCATTTGCGCCGCTGGGGTCTCACAATTGTCGTTCATGGTGACATTCAAGGTAGAATAATGCAATGGCTTGCCAGTTCCCTTTTACAAAGGGGAGATTGTGATTACCCCGTCCCTCCTCCCAGAGGTGGATTTACTTTTAAAGTTACCTAATAAGTCAGAATCTACAAGGCAGCAGACTGGTTTCAATTCAGAGTTTTTCCTTCTCCTATAGGACCTAGTCTGTTCTGCTATTTTATCCTGAGGTTAACCTGTCCCTCCTCTTAGACGTGGATTTGATTTTGAAGTTACCCTTTTTTTACGACCTAAATGATATCAAAATTCAGTTTTCTTCTCTCAGTCTCTTACTATTTTACCCATTTTTAGAAAAGATGGCTTTATACTTTTTCTTAAGAGTCGACTGGAATTCGAACTCTGTTCTCCGATTCCACAATCCGAACCGCCAGCCATTACTCCACCGTGTCCTCATTGTTAATTAAGAGATAAAAGAATGAAACTAAACTGCAGATTTTTTGCTCTTATCTCAAATTTAATGACTTTAGCGTGGATGAAGCTATTCTTATATCCATCGATAGGAAAATGGAAAAAATCCTTACAAAAAATTAATATTAATTAGTTATTAATTAATTATTAATAATTAGTTATTAATTTAAAGCCATATCGGTAGGAGATTATGTAACATTCAGTAGATATTGGCCGATGATTGATAAATGGCAGAAACATCATTTTATCGATATCTAAGATCTAAATAAAATCTTATTCGATCAGTGCTATAAAACTCACGCAGTGTTATTTACAGTGGAATTAATGTTCCCCTCTTTGTTACTATCGCAATGTTTCGGCCGTTGTGCTCGCTGGCTTACTTCAAATATTTGTCGATAGGGCAACTTTCATGGAATTTCAAACTGAACGCTTTCTTCAATATACGGGGATAAGTTGTTCTTGTTCTACTTTCCATGTCTAGTGATACCTTTTACTCCTGCTCAATTATTGATAGTCTAATTTTTACTGGATCTGTACTACCCGGTCCACGGACAGAACTCCAAATTATTACGTCTTTGTGTGGTGTCCCTTCAGGACGTAGGTGATCATGGCTCTCCTCAATTTCCTATCCTCTGTAGTTCTTAATAAATATTCTCTTTTTGTCATCTCTCCTAAACCTTGTTCCGCCATTTATTTACTCAAGCTCACTAAGTATGTCATGTGTTGTTTTCCTCTGTCTCTCTTGCCTTCATCTTGTGAGTATCAAAATTTTCAAGCCCTCATTATGTGCTCTACAATTTTCAGCTGTCTTCCTGATAATGATCAGTTTCCTATTTGCTTGAATTTTCTCTAAAACTTCCTCGTTGCTCACATATTCGGTTCATGGTATCCTCAACCTCCTTCTATAGAACCACATTTTTGTTGCTTCAAGTCTCTTCATCTTTGAGGGAATTGTCCAGCACTCACTGCCATACAAGACAGATATCACATAACAGTTTAGCACTCTTTTCCAAGTTTTTAATGGACACTATTCAATCTCTGGACAGAGTAGTACAGTTTTAGACTCTGTGGAAATCAGGCGAGCAATAACTGAGCAGTATTAAAAAGATTTATTTGTTGATTATTTTTTACAGTTTATCAACCCCTTGCAGGTTATTTAAAGTCAGAAAACATTTTTAGATTGTAAGAATTTTTTTCGAGACAATAATAATGTACGGATACAACTCTTACTAATTAACCCATAGCTTGGGGGAAGAAGTAGATTCATATCTTTCCCAATTGGAAATCTACTCTCCAGTTAACAAGCCTTTATCCATGACACTACCGACGCATCCAAGCTTACAGCATCTGGCATTCCCAAGCTGCCACCTATCTAGGTACAGATCAGGCTCGACGTTCCTTAAGTGCGATGATCGTAAGAGAATCGATCTTTCAACGTGGTGTGGCCGTGAGCCTTAATAAAAAGAACAAGACGGCCATCGACACGGACAACAGAACGATAACATTATACTCTCGTATATTGAATAAAGGGTTCTGTTGGACATTTCCTGAACTTACTCGCTTTGACATACGCCTTAAGTAAGCCGGAGGGGACAACATTGTAGTCATAACACAGATGAAGACATTAGTCTTACGGCAAATACCTCCTCATCTTAAAATTCAGATTGTCACGCTGTTTCATATTTCTGTTGTTAATTAATGACTGTACAATATTCACGCCGGAAATCAATTAAGTGATAACGTCATACTGCTTTACTAATTTTAGATTTTAATTCAAGTGATCATTATTGCTATGATTCATATATATATATATATATATATATATATATATATATATATATATATATATATAATTTCTCCTGATGATGGCCATGTTGGCCGAAACTAGTCGAGGAATCTAAATGAAATAATAATAATAAAAACGAAAGAATATTAATCTACAACCTAGTGTGTCTGAAGATTTTAATTTTTTGATATTTTTTATTGTTCAAAATATATATATATATATATATAACACAATTCTCCATGATTTTCTCTAATACATTCATATCTGCTTAATGTGTATCCAAATGTAAACAAGTGACGCCACACATTATGAAATGGACAATCATTTTTTAAGAAATTTTTTATGTTTCTATGTTCTTTTTATCGATACAAATATTTAAGTAAATGGTCTGTTTATAATAAACAGTATTAACATTTACCGGCCTGAATATATATATATATATATATATATATATATATATATATATATATATATATATATATATATATATATTATATATATGATTTTTAAAATCATTTTACCCCAGTTAAGGCAATAAAGCCACTAAGATACAAGCGATTGTATTAAGTGTGTTACTAAGACAATAAATAATATTGCAACAGTTTTGTAGCACTGATTGAATAAGATTTTATTTATATGTTAGATATCGATGAAAATGTTTTTACCATTTATTAATCATCGGCCAATATCTACTGAATGTTACATATACATTCCCATCGATAGGATTTGATATATTTTTGTAAAAAAAAAAAGACATTTTTGACTCTCATCAGATTTTTATCTCATGGGGTGTTTTTGTAGGTCTCCCTGTGAATATGCGGTATTTTGGTGTATGAAGGATCGAGAGGTGATGGACAAGTTCTTTTGGTGAATGAGCAAATTGTAATGAATGAATGGGTCTCGAATCTGATTGACTAGGATAGTTCATGAAAACCAGCCTTTCCTTCTTTCCCGGCCCTGTGCCACAATTCTGTATTTTACAGAATAAATATAATGCACTGCGATCAGTTCAAACGCTGAATACAGACTGGTCGTTGGCTTGTTGCTACACCCCAAACCTGTCAGTTTTGGCAGCTCGGCACAGGTCAGGATAATCACATAAACTTCAAGATGGTTTTTAAAAATGTATCTTTGTTATTGAAATAAAAGCAAAACTTTAAAAAATGCTCTTTCTATTGTCCGAGAGTTGTTGTCATATAAGGGCAACTGTTAACGGGGCAGTTTCCTATAACAATTGTGGACATACCTCGTAAATAAAACTGAACATTCGTTTTGGTTAAGGCTTTGTCAGAACAGAAATGGGGGGTGGGGAAGTGTTAAGAGGGTTCTCATTTGAAGTTATTTGTTGATATCTTCAAAAATATGTAGAAAATAACATATTGGATCATTGCTAAATGCTAAGAGTAAAATAGTCTGATAAAATATCTAAACAAAACACGAAACATACGACAATTTCACATTGACAATTTTTTGTACAATGTTTGTCATCATGTTTTTATCACTAACACCAAAAACAGTTGTTCAATCGTTATCTTCTGTCTTAATTGTTGTTCTTTTATTGCCCTCTCTCCTTTTATAGTAGTTTTTCTTGTATTCTCTAACACTCACTAACCGCTTGCATCTTAGTGGTTTTATTGCCTTGCTTGTGGTGAAATGATTAAAAAAACTATAGCAGCAACGCTTAGAGATGTTGAGAACTGTGGTCTCATACTCCACCATCCCGTGAAGTTTCGTAAGCAATCTTCAAATTATTATTTATTTGGTCATTACAAAACAAAAATTCAATTTCTTGAAAAACACACACACACACACATATATATATATATATATATATATATATATATATATGAGGTGTGTCCCGTCTTTCTAATTTTCTAATCTGGCAACCCTATGTCCTTAGCATGATTAGCTGAATGAAAAACAAATATTTCAAAACGTTCTTCCTTTTTAATGAGGTTTTAAAATCTGTTTTAAAGCTTCTTTCAAAGAATATAGACTCGAGCGTCCCGGGTAAGACGATAAATTACGTCCAACAGTAAGGCCTCTGTTCAGGAGGTTTTGTGTAGCGTTGAACCACCTCTTAATTTTTGGTGTTCCCAGGTCCACCCTGACCCTGGGTGGTTGCACCTGTTAGGGTCCCAGCTATAGGTAAATAGTTCCCCCCCCCCGCACCAAGCTGGGTTCAAAACACGATGAGAGTGTAAAAACAGGTTTTAATACCAGAAAACTTTGTAAAAAAAATATTACCAGCATAAAAATTGTCGGTAATAAATAATCCATTGAGGTTGACAAGCCGTAAAACAAACAAACCAAATATAGAATCAAACAATAATCATACAAAAAGTAAGCAAAGTATAAAATCCTTACCTGAAATGAAATCACGTCAATGTCTTTTACGTCTCGAGATTCTCAAACGTGTCATTCGCCAATCAGAGTGAATGACAAAAAGAACGCCTAGTTTCTTTTGACTCATTTTTATCCTTTGACAAAGTAATGTTTTTGTAATAATTCTATAATTACTAATTAACAACAATAATAGTCTAAATCGTTATAACAGTCATAAAGGTTTCGTTAATATAAGACTCATTTTAATTGTTTCCTAACAAGTTACAAACATCGCATTTTTTACGAAGTCTTTTCGTCTGAGTACCAACAAAAGCCATCACAGTGATTGTGGTTTTCGTTTCATCAGCCGTGAAATATTATCGTTGTTTGTTTGTTTTTAAACTGAAGAAATCTTTTGCTTTAAATTGCGTTGAAGAAAAAAAAATTTTTTTCTGCTTTTTTTTATTAGGATCATCAGCTTCTTAATTACCATTTCAAGAAGATATCTACTAAATTGAATGTATCTTTTTTTCTATTTATACTAGGAAGAAATGATTCTCTTAATTGTTGTTTAGGCATCGCTGTCATTACAGGGGCCTGGAGTTTTCAAGTTCCTCACTTTTTCTTGGAACTGAAAACTAAATTTAGCCTCACTTCATGGCAATCCGATGTTATTGAGGTGTGTCATTTGACTACAAGCATACTGTCATTATTTTTCAAAAGAAATATCATTTTTCGAAACATCAACAGAAAAAGTCTATAAGTTTCAGTTCAGAAAAAAATACAAACGATAAGCAAAAAAAAAAAAAAAACATCGAATTGATTCCCCACCTCTAAAAAAGAACTGTCTTTAAAATGAAAACAAGAACATTTTTACAGTAGAATATATCTAAAAATGTTCATTTTTTTTATGAGAGAATAAGATACAAATAGTAAAAATTAAAACATAATATCTGATTTATCCCCCCCTTTATTTATTTATTTATTTTTTTGAAACACTGCTTATTGTTGTCGTTGTGGTCCTTCTTTCTCTTTGTACCGTGTCCCTTCAGTACGTTGGCGATCATGGCTCTCCACAATTTTCTGTCCTTTGTAGCAATATTTAAAGCAAGTATAAATATGCAAGATAGATTCTGGCAAAACAAATTCTCTGACATGACATAGTGAACCAAATTTCTTAGATGCAGACTTAACATTTGATTCGATCTTCTCTTTCCCCCAGAGGTCATCTGAAAACGTTGGTCCGAGAATGCACAATGAGTCACTCTCTTGGGGGTCAGCCGTATTGATGGAATTTAAAAAAGGATTCTCTCAGATCATTAAGAAAAGAGCAGTTTCGTTTTTGAGGCATTAAAACTAACAAGTCACTCTTTTCCCCCCTCCCTTTAACAATAGATTGTTGGTCATTTTTTAAGATCAGCTGCCAATTTGACCTTATTGAACCGATCAGCCTTACTATTAAGAAAGGAGTAAATAGTTGTATCATCAGCACAGATACCGAGTTGAGAACTGATGACATTAGCAGAAAAAGTCTACAGGTTTCAGTCCAGATAAAATAAAATCGATAAAAAAAAAATTAAATTATTACCCCCCCAAAAAAAAAATGAAAATGATCACTTTTAAATTTAATTTAGCACCCTCTACTTTTTATTTATTTGGAATGTTACTTGTTCTATGTGCCATACACCTTCAGGACAATTGCCTGTCTTTTGTAGCTCTTAATAACTTTGGTCTTTTTTGTTATATTTCCTAAACCTTGATCCGACATCCATTTACCCGAGTACGTTATGCGTTGTTTTCCTCTGTTCCTCTTACCTTTAATCAGTCCTGTGAGGATCAAATTTTCCAAGCCCTCTATGTGCCTTAGAAATTTCAACTGTTTCTTCCTGGTGCTATGTATAAGTATCCTTTTGTTTCCACTCTCTATAGAACTTCGTCGTTGCTCACATGTTCGGTCCATAATATTCTCAACATCCACCCCCTGTAGAGCCACATTTATGTTTTTCAAGTCTCTTCTTCATCTGTGATGTGATTGTCCAGTATTCGCTTTCATACAAGAGGACTGATATTACATAAGTTTTTTTTTTGTTTCTAACGAAATTTCGTATTTCGTAATATTTTGCTTAGCTTTTGGAGACATTTTTTTGCTATCCCAAGGGGCCTTCGAATTTCAGTGTCGCACTTTCCGTCCTCTGTTAAAACGCTTTACAGATATTTAATTTGTTGTACATCCGGGCGAAACCAGGCTCACGTTGTGTTGAATCATAAAAGAAAGATTTCATATAAAATATAACAAAGAAATTAAAATTTATTAAAAAAAGCAATTATTTTTATGGTACGGAGTGCGAATCCAACATTCAAATTAGAGTAACTTACAAGTCTGAATGGCTTCAACTACTCGACTATTTAGCATTCACTAGAACGAAATGAAATCGATCATAATCAGAGATTGAAGGTAATTCGTTGATTCCATTTTTTGTTCGTTTAACCGTTACGCCACCAACACCTTCGCAACAGGAAGTAAAAGAATATGGAAATATTTTTTCAAAAACTCGGAAAACTTTGACTTTCGTGTCCGAAAAAAAAAAAAAAGAACGAATGTTGTAAATATAAAATTATTCTTGTAAATAAACGATCTAATAAATAAAGTGTTTTCATGATATGCATTTTTTACAGGCACGAAGAGTGAAGGTAGTTAAAATAATAGCAGTTTCAATGGAAAAACCGTCCTTTTGACACTCCATTTTTTGGTGGTACGAAGACTCAAGTTTGCCCAAAAGAATGAAAGTAATAATTAATTATGAACAGATGTCTTTTATTTCAAATAAGTAAACGAGCAATGAATGAAAAGATGACTTTGCTTCTCCCACCTTTACCAATTGTATTCTCTAGTGTCTACAGAACTTTTTATGCTTCTACTTACATACGCAAAGCCTTTAGCTGTAGGTATTTCTGCACTTGTATGCATATCTGTGTTTAAGCACGAACGCGACACTTTTATACACCACACACACACAAAGGAATAAATTTCGCACATGCGCGCACACAAAAGTATACATAATCATCTGATTATGTACGTAAGTAAATAGGAAAGTTTTTCGTAGTTCCGTCATTAGTCATAATGCGAGTTGAGCTATTTTTATAAGACACCAGATAACTGTGTGTGGGAAAAAGATTTATGAATCACAAATATTTTGCCGGTTGTTCGTCATTACTTTCGTAGTTTTACTCGTTTACTCAGATTCTTCAGTAATATCATTTTCTCCTTTTTTATTATTTCTTCAATTTATTATTTTGTGATTGTAAAAAAAAAAAAAAAAAAATCATACAAGAAATCTTTTGTCTTTCAAACGAAAGAAATCAGAATGATCCGCTATTGTAAAATTTCAGAAAAAGAATGCAAAAAAAATAAGAAATGTGTCCCCTCACCCCAAAATGCATTATTTACATTCAGGCTATTGTCCTCATCGTTGCTGTAGTTATCGAAACGTTTCGGTCTACAGGGAATTCTCAACTGAATTCTTTACCGTCCTGGGTATGACGATAAACTACATCCGGTAGTAAGGCCTTTGATCAAAAGGTCTTGAGGAGCGTGGAGCCACCTCAATTGCTGGTGTTCCCACGTCCATCCTGACTCGAGGTGGTAGCACCTGTTAGGGCCCAGCTTTGGACAAATAATTAGCCCCCTCAAAAGTGTTCAAAACACTATGAAAGTATAAAAATGTTTTAATACCGCCAGCACATTTTTGGAAAAAAAATTACCAGCAATACATTTTTGAAACAAAATGTTACCAATAATATATTTAAAAAAAATATTACCAGCAATAAAAATCATGTCGACATTAAATAACCCATTGAGGTTGATATGCCGTAAAACAAAACCAACCAAACAAACTAAAACCAAACATGAATTCTTTATTTAATTTACGGAGGTAGACAGTTCTCGTTTCCATTGTTCAGGTTTAGTGATATTGTAGCGACTGCTATGCCTTTCCACGCCCACAATTTATTCGTCTGTGATTGTCTAGTAAATTAATACTGCTTTTCTATAAGACAACTTATCAATCGCAGTTATCATTTTGAATTTTTCGGACGTGAACTTGCTCACATGTTTCTTTAATACAAAATCAGTAATTGGTCAAATTTTAACCAATCGAATATTTTAATACTAAATCAAATATTTCCCACGTTTTCGCTCGGAACCTACCGGTAACTTTAAAAGAAGCAATTTTGCCACAAGCCGCCAATAGAGCCCAGCTATTTTGCCTGTCCACACAAATCTACGACTTTACTTAAAACATTTCAAACACACACACACACACACACACACACACACACACACACACAGATTTTTGTAACACATTATACATATCTCTCTCTGTGACTTTGTTTTGTATGTTATATTTCAATATATATTTATTTGTTGATCCACATATGGAGTTTCGTTGTTTTTTCTTGAATCGTTAAATGTACAATAGATATATGCGCTAAGAACACGCACCACAATATCGTCTAGTTTTTATTTCTAGTACTGTTTACTTATTGCATGTCCGTTTCCACTGATTCAAAGTAGACACTGTCACCCAATTCACGAACCAACACTAATTCACTAGGCCTCTGTTCCGTAGAATAATTTGTTGTGAACTTGGAGTCTTAAACCTAACCAGCTGATTAATGCTGCAACTGCTGCTCCGTTATTTGATCCCTGGGTTGAGCAGTGTGTACTTGCACTCAGTGGAAACGGACAAGAAATAACTGAGCAGAACTAAATGAAAAAATAAGAACTAGACGATATCCCTAGATATGGGCAGTGGATCGAAAACGTAGATAAAATAAAGGGTTCAGTTAAAAATTCCTTGTAGGTTACCCAAAATGGATATACACCTACGAAGGGCCTAACGGCCGAAATGTGATGACAACAACAACAAAGACGAGGACAATAGTCCGGATATAATGTTACATGATTCTTATTACGAGATCAGGTCGCTAACAAAGTGACGTTGGCGTACAAATATACGAAACTAAAGATATCCATCATGCTACCCAGTCTGATAATTATATGTCACGCACACGAATCATTGCCAAATGTGCGCGATATGGTGATATGTTTTGATAAAAGCTGTGCATAACCATGCTTGCGGGGGCGCAGTTAGAAATACCTCTCAGGTCGGGTAACCTATTCCGATCGTAGATGTTGCCAAGTATCAATATAGGGATTTCCTTGGCTAACACATCCTTGAACCTTAAAAAAAAAAATCCTCTTGAAATCTGGTCATAATCAGGAACAGCTCGAGGTACTCGCAACTCGGGCAGTCGTCAGGGGCACCATCAAGGCCGAGGGCGCCATCAAGGCCGAGGGCGCCATCATGCCTCCATGCCATATGTTTGGGATCTTTCAAACAAATAAGAAAAATGTGAAAATAAGAAATAAAATTTCGAACGAACCTTTTATTTCGTTCATCAGGGTAGATTGTTCTAGTTCCACATGCCATGCCTATTCCGGATGTCTGTTATTTCCCTTTAACACAACTGTCCGAGGTTCGGTTCAAAATTCCAATGACCGGAAGAAGGCCGGAGCGTACAATGGCCGAAACGTTGTGAATATGGCATTGAAGATGGGGATAGCAGTCCGAATAGTGTAAATAATGTAAATAATCGTAATACCTCATCTCAGAGATATAGATAGATATTATTTGACCCTATAAAATAAATCTTGATAAATCAAGATTGCTGACAACACCGGAAGAAGAAAAATGGGGTATCACAATTACACAAGTAATAAAATTGGAATCAGCTTTATGTGACGGACTCATCAACGATTATTTAGATGTAAACTATTATCTTCATCTTTGTTATTATCACAACGTTTCGGCCGTTCTGCCTCCCGGCCTTCAAATGTATGTCGATTCGAGTAAGCTATCGGGAATTTCGAACTGAACTCTTTATTTAATCTACGGGGATGTATTGTTACCGTTCCACTGACCATCTAAAGGAATATCTCGTCTTGTTCTTATATAGTACTGCACAATTATCGGTCGTCTCATTTCCACTGAGTCCAAGTACACACTGCCCGACCCAGGAATTGTGATATCAACAACAAAAATGATGACAATGGTCCGCGTGTAAATAATAAATCCTCATCCTCCAAATTCAGACGATTATAAAGAAATTCTTATGTTAATTTTCATAAAGTGAGAAATATTCAAAATGTGTCTTTAACCCCCTTTCCCGCCAATTATTTTGGGAAAAACATTCCATTTTCAGACGAATGTTTTTATTTAATATAGTAAAATACTGAGGTACCTTTAAGTACCCGAGCAGTAGCTAACACATCTACCAGACGTATGAGTTGACAAGTCGACTAGTTTCAAGCTCAGAAGGGCATAAAAAGAATCAAGATCGACGTATAAACACGTCTGTAGCTGGTTTTAGAGCGTTATGTTTTGGACGTGTTTATTCGTCTGTGTCTGAAAATTGATATATTAATAAATCGTATATATACGTCGACACCGGAGAAGGAGTTAACTGTGTCAAAGTTAAAGCCAATAAAATGTCGTCGCCAGGCTAGTTCCTTTTTATGACAAGAATCAAACTTGATTTTTTTAAAGTTTTGTTAAGCGAAAATAAGAATAATTGGATTTCTCTGCAAAAATAACTTATTACATGTCTTTTAGAGGAAAATAAAAAGTGGTTCTGAAGATATGAAACATTTTCTCCGTGTTTGACTTGATATCGAAATAATGTTCTTCAGCTGTCAATACAAGACCAAATTTTCTGTGGACAGAATATAAGAATTGGAATAAACCTATACTGTCGTCTTACAAAAAAAGAATGGCCACGAGAAAACAAAATTGTCATTTAGTAAGAGAATCAACCAATATTTTCTTTCTATCATTTAATATTAAAATTCATCCTCCTTTTTCTGTTTCGCTTTTTTTTTAAGTGAAGACTGTGTTTTGACATATCACAAGCAGGTCATTATAAATAAATATTGGTGGGTTCTTAATCAGATGTTATGTTTTCAAGATTACTGATTCGTTATTTTTAACATCATCATCAATCCCTTGACTGATTCAATCATCAGGTGAGGAGGTGGAGAAGAGACATAACTTCCTCCAGAATGATCTGTTGACGATGGCGCTCGGGAGTTCCAGTTCCAGCACTGATAATGTCTGACCAGCTTTTGCGTTGCCGTCCCCGCTTGCGTCCGCCTTCAACAGTGCCTTGCATGATGGTCTTGCACAGGCTGTTGTAACGGGATCAAACCATGACATCTTCTGACGCTTAATAGTGGCGAGCAGAGATTCCTGCCATCCTACGAGACTTTTGACCTTGCTCTGTACATATTTTTAACTTCTCATACAATTAACCATTTTATTTTAGATATCGTATTGTCAACAGATTTTTGTTTTTATTCTAAATACGGAGCTTTTTGTTTTTACTTATTTTCTGAAATGAGACTAACAGACCTTTTGTACACAAAAACTTTTAGGAGCTAATATTTCGAGAAAAATAATAAGAAAAAAGTTTTCTAATTTATTTAGAAAATTAATAGCGGTAATGATTTTAGACAAAAAAAAAACAACTTCACAATCTGTTTAGTTTTTGGTTTCAGCAAAAAACGGAAGGGACTGAAACCAACCTCACCCTCTAGCACCGTCAATCGATTTATCCGCTTATATAGGCTCCTTGAACAAATTAGCTAACTTCAATATATATTGGACCCGATCCAGAAAAATTTGTCAAAAATAAAATCGGAAATAAAATTTGCAGACACCAGTAGAAAAAAATCAAGGAGCATAATTTTTTTTTATCACATGGGACTTTGCAACAGGTCATTGTCATTCAAGTATAAAAGCAAACTTGTCTGCACAATTTAGCACCGAACCAATTCCTTTTCCCCAGTGATAAACGAAGTAGCTAGAGATCAAAAGATTCACTATATTTACTTCCTTTTCCCCGTCAGCTGTGTATAATGCCATTAACCTTTCTTTATCAGAGACGGGTCCATGTCGACGTACATTTAAAATACTAAGACTGTTCACCGAGAAAAAACCGCAGAAATTAACTTACGCATAGTTTTATATATTATATATATATTATATATATATATTATATTATATATATATATTATATATATATATTATATATATTATATTATATTATATATATATTAGATATATATATTATATATATATATATATATATAACTTTGTTCTAAAATTTTAATAAATTGCAGTTTTAAAAGTTTCCAAAATTATTGAAAGTTTATTTTTCTTTAATGCACCGTGTACTTTCAAGACGTGAGTGATAATGGCTCTCCATAACTTCCTATCCTTTACAGCTCTAAGCAATATGTGTCCTCTTACTTTCTCTCCTAATCCCTGTGTTCTGCAACCTATCTACGCAAAATCATTAGGTAGGTTGCTTTTGCCTTCCTTGCCTTATGAGTGTCAAACTCTTTAAACTCACTTTCCTCATAATTTTTCCAATTTTTTTCTCATTTTTTCAAGAAAATTTCAACTCTCTCTCTCTCTCTCTCTCTCTCTCTCTGACTCAAAATACAAGTAGATTTTTTGCTACCATTTTCCTTGAAATTTCTTCATTGCTCACATGTTCCATCTTTTTATCGAATCACATCACTGTTGCCTCCTCTTCATCTGTGAGGAAATTTTCCAGCATTCACTGCCATACAGAAGGCTTTATGTAACCTCAATGCTTCTATTGTACAGAAATCTAACCATCCGTTTTAATAGACGGCAGAAAATGTCAGATATCCGGTTTCATTAAAAGATTTTTCGCAAAAGCTAAACAATGCATTAAGCCATTGAACCATGTCCCACTGATGGATACAGTTCTCCCACGCGGGCCCCTTGCTATCCGTCTTCACTATCCATGACTCTGGATAGTATACCGACCGCCGAGTATATGTATGCAGTATACCGGGTTCAAATGATTAAGCAAAAAAAAAAAAAAAAAAAATCGTTAGAAACAAAGAAGTGTCCTTCCTCCCGCCCATTATTCTTAAAACTTCCTTGTTACTCGCATGGCATTCTCAGCATCCTTCTGTAGAATAATCTTTGTTGCTTCAAGTCCCATTTTCATCTGTGAGGAAATTATCTAGCATTTATTTCCATATAGAAGGATTGATATTTTTCTTGGTTTCTAGGGGCTTACAGCTATATCAGGTCGAAACGATCAACGAAGTTAAGCAACGTCGTGTCTGGTCAATACCAAGATGGATAACCGCTTGGGAATACCAGGTGCTCTAACCTTGGATGTGACGTTGGTATAATGGATAATGGCTCGGAATTAGAAATCGGAGTGCCAAGTTCCAATTCGGTTCATTTTATTCACTTACGTGCAAATACCTTACACTTCTTCTCCCTCCAGCTATGGGTTAATTAGTAGGACTTCTATCAGTAAATCATTGTCCCCGAAAAATTCTTACAATCAAATCAAGATATTTTCTGGCTTTAAATGGCCTCCAAGAATTTGATAATCCGTAAAAAAACAAATCAATTTTTGTTTCTAATGATTTTTTTAAAATATTTTTTTTAGCTTTTGGAAGACATTTTCACGGTTCCACATATGTTATATTTTCTGCCGTCTATTACAAGATAGATTTCTGTACTTGCGTGACTCTGATGTCTCTAACTTATATCTTGGGATTCCCCCCTCTTTCTAATGACCATATCTTCGGTCTTCTTACAACTAATGGTTAGTCCTTTATGACTAGGACACATTGCAAAGCCGCTACCATATAGGACTATCAGTTCGATATCTTAAACTGACGATTCGTGGCATGCATGTAGAAAGGGCTACAGTTATAAAATGGCCGTTTTATTTGATAATTGAAAATTTGTAAACAAAAAATAATTTCATATCAACGGAAATGTTTAAAGATTGACAATTGAGGAGTGACATGTTGTTATAGAGTGAATGAAAAAATTTTCTTCCTCCGTATGAGAACGAATCCCTCGTCGCCAATGTGTTGTAGAGTAGTTTTCACAGTGGAGGCTTGTATTTCACCAAGTCGGTCCTAAATTAGGCTCGGCGTACAAAACGTTAGGAATTTGAAATAATACTTAATGACGCAGCAATCTAGTTTGTAGGTGGTTGATACTTTAATGTCCGACATCGACTAACTCACCAACTCACTGAGCCCACTGGCGACTGCTACTAATACTACTTATTATCTGTGGGAGAGTCTATTTACAATAGAATAGGTATGTTCAAGTATAACACATGAAATTCAATTAGAACTCCTTAGACATGAGTAGTAGATTAAATAAAGGGGTCAGTTCAGAATTCCCTGTAGGTTACCTGAATCGATAAGCAAGAGATGGTGTAGCCAATTGTAATCAATGCTGTTTCAGTGTAGATAGATAGATGGATATTTCATTAAATACGACTGACAAGATATTTCTGTTGAGTTTATTTATTGTACTTTGTTCGCATACAATTATGAGTTCAATCTCTCTTTCGGACAGTTCATACTTGAACTCTGAAAATCAGGGAGAGCAATAACTAAGCCCTAGTAGAAAAGAACTAGACGAGATATCCCGAGACATGATCAGTGGAACGACGGCATTTCATAGCAACTGATATGTTTAAAGATTGACAAATGCGGAGTGACATATAATTATTAAGAACTCCTTAGACATGAGTAGTAGAACAAGAACAGTTTTTCCCCGTAGATTAAATAAAGGGTTCAGTTTAGAATTCCTTGTAGGTTATTTAGATCGATATACGCCTGATAAAGACTGGAGAGCACCACGACCGAAACGAAAAGACGAGGACAATAGTTAGAATATAAATAGTGGTTTGGTTTCATGCAAGAAACGTTTACAAAGTCACGTATAAATATTTTTCTTCATAAAATTTGAAAAAAGCGTGTGTGTGTATATGTATGTATAAATATATAATTGTATATTTTATATATATATATATCTTAAAATAACAGGAAAGAACAATGAGATTTATAATTCAGAGTTCTTAGTATTTATTTGTTGTAAAAAAATAACAGTGCTCGATACAACAGTAGAGTCTAATATTATAATTGTTTTTTTAATAATCACCGCAACACCAGAATTCCTGTCTCAAAACTGTTAAGTAATAGGTAATTTAAAAAAAAAATGAAACTAACATATTTTAACATTATGTACTCAATTAGTAAATAAATTAAATATAATATCTTAAGTCGGTACAAATATAAATATTAAAAATGTGACTAAATAATATTTGAATGTCCCTTTTGAAAAAATCGTAATTGAAATTTATAAAACATAAAAATAAAAATGCCAATTTTTATTGTTATTGAAACCCAGAAGGTGTGTTGGAACAAAACTACAAATTTCTACTTGAAAAAAAGAAAGTTTGTATCAATAGACATATAACCCAGCCCCCACCTTGACTTGACCGACTTGATAGCTACAAGACATGATAGCTAGATACATAAGTTTTTCTAAATAAGTTAAATCTTAACAGTAACACTCCTAAAATAAAAAAAAAGATGGAATTTTCCTTAACCCCAACATCTCAAAATATCAAATTTGTTTGAACTTATAAATTAAGTAAATTAATTTCTAAAATGTTATTCTTAGCATCGCTTGATAATGGAATGGAACTTTGTATTTTGTTTAATTTGTATGACGAATTTAAATTGAAGTTTCAGTTTTGAAACATAGGAATTTCGGTGTTGCGATGATTAAATATTTAAAAAAGCAATTATAATATTAAAAAAAAGTATATATTTTTAATCGATTACCCCTAAGCAAGATGCAAAGGGTTATTGGAAATGAAAAAACAAACGGAAGACTTTAGAAGGAACCGGAAACGCAATCCTAAACAGGGAACAAAGAATAAACAATTCTTCCCATTCAGAAGAACGGGGGTGGGGGTTGAATCGAGCGATAGGCAAACATATTCCGCGTCTTTTAAGATTCGGAATTAGGTATCAATATATAACGTAAAATATTGGGTGCCCCATACTTTCGGCCCTGTGCCACATCTAAGCTATGCTTGGAAAATTGGGCGACCCAAGGCAGTGTAATGGTTAGCAAGCTTGTTCTCGCTAGAACAATTACGACAGAGTAGTGAGTTCGATCCTCACTGGGTGCCCCATAATTTCCGCCATGTGCCACATCTAAGCTACGCTTGGAAAATCACTATAACGTAAAATAATTATTATAAAAAAGTGGCAGCTGGTATGAAACGCTAAAATGAAAAAAACTTACCAAAAGCCCCAAATCGCCCAACAAATACAAGAAGGTTGCCTTCCTTGGTAACAGGCCTCTCTCTCTCTCTCACTCACTCACTCCCTCACATTTTACTCGCGTGTTCAGTTAGATGCATACATGTCGGAGATAGAAGCACAATAAATATTTGTGGTCACCATTTTTCTTTTTATGTCTCAATTCTGTTTGATGGTATACTTTATGAAAGCCCATTGGGGGCGGTGAAGATTAAAATAATTTTCCACCTTCAGTGTCTTAACAGACGACATGCTATTTGTTTGTTTGTTTAGCGGCATATCAACTCCTTATGGGTCATTTAATGCCGAAATTTAATTTTCTTGGGAATATTAGCATTTTTTTTTTAATTTATTTTATTTTATTTTTTTTATTTCATTTTATTTATTTTATTTTTGACAAAAATATATTGCTGTTATTTTTACTTTAAAAACTTATTTTTATACTTTCACAGTGTTTTGACCCCAGTTTGTGGCGTTGGTAATTATTTGTACATAGCTGGGACCATAACAGGTGCTACCACCCTGAGTCAGGGTGAACCTGTGAGCAACAACAATTAAGAGGTAGTTCCACACTCCTGATCAGAGGCCTTGCTGCCGGATGTAGTTTATCGTCATACCCAGGACATAGGACATACTGTGATTTTTCGATATTTTAATGTGGAATATTCATCAAATACCCCAAATCATCTAACAAATACAGGAAATTTCATTAAATAAATCTAGAAATGCGGATGGTAATGAATGTTTGAAATGCAGATGACAATAGACACAGAAGTAGAAAATAATTATGTAGAATTGGTTATCTAGAAATATTATAAAGGGTGTTCCAATAACTTGAACCGATTTTAAATGTGAATTAAGTTTAAGCGTCTAATGATTTTTTTTCATTTTCTTTCAGATTTAACAACTTAAGTCTTTGGCAATTTCAACCATGGAAAGATTAACAATCAAACCAGTTTCAAAAGTGCACTTGTAAAAATTGTTCGTAAATTCAAACTAGGTCGGTGGCAGATGTGAAAACACCATTGCGTGTTCGTTTACGCCGTCCAGCTAAAAACATTGCTGCGGTGCACGAGAATGTGGCCGAAAATCCAGACCCCCCTCTATTCGCCATCGCGCGCAGGAATTGAACCTCTCCCCGACAACGTTACATTGTTTCCAATTGTTCTCTCGGTTGGTCGATTATGTTGACTAAAAAAAAAAAAAATGCGAAGTGCGCGAAATGCATTTCTCTTTGAACGTCTATTTTAATAATAGGCTTCGATAACTTTAACACGTTGTTTTGATTGTTAATCTTTCCATGGTTGAAATTGCCAAAGACTTAAGTTGTTAAATCTGAAAGAAAAAGAAGAAAAAAATCATTAGACGCTTAAACTTATTCACATTTAAAATCGGTCCAAATTATTGGAACACCCGTTTTTTATAAATTCTTTTAATAAAAATTGAATACTTAAGAGTAAAAACGAAAAGCATTTTGTCAGTAATCGTCTCACAACAATCAAGTGAATGGATTCCTTTTCATTGAATGACAATTTTAAATCTAAAAAACCATGAAACCTATCTTCAAGTGGCTGCCTAATTTTAGTGGTTTTCTTATTTCATCAATAGTTTTGAGTCATTGAAGAAGCGTTCTTTATCACTTGTTTTGAATAATTTTCTCCAAATCCTGCCCTTTCTGTGATAACTTACGTACTTACTTTGTACGACAAAATAAATAAATAAAAAAAAAAATTTCTGATTTTTGTCGAATATATGCACGTCAAGGTTTTCTGTAAAAGCGCGCGCAGGCAGACGCGATACAACCAGGATTTGGTGTCCGCGTGCAGGTGTGTGCACATTGCGCGCGCACACACGCATACCAGACCCATCGTCAGCGTGTTTTGCGGCCGATGCGAGGGGGGGGGGCTTCAAGAGGTACAGCGAGTAAGAATCTGTACATAAGTAAATATTTTCACACTTTAAATGACTTTCTGTGTGTGTCAAGTCCCACCAGGTCCAATTACTTGGTGACAGGTCTGTCTCTCTCCCTGTTTCACTGAGACTCTCTCACTCACTCCCACACAAACACACACACGTGTGTTGGGTTAGATGCCTGTGAAAGAAGCAGAATAAATATTTGTAGTTAACATATTTTCTTTTTAAATTGCGCTCCTTTTTTTGATGGCACACTGTATGAAAATCCATTCGGTGTGGAGACGATTAAAATAATTTTCCAACTTCAATGTCTTAATGGACAACATGCTGCGATTTGTCGATATTTTAATTTTCATTCTATTTATTTTGCCGACAATTTCGTTTGTTTAGGAGCGACATGTTGAAACTTGTTTCAAACTTTCTTTAACTTCGTAAAATTTTAACGCTGATTAAACCAAAAAATATTTTTAGATTCTAATTTGCCTCTTCTATTTTATTTATTTATTTTTTTAACAAATTCTCTTATCAAACGAAGGAATTTTCCTTTTCTCTTGTCGACTTTTATATATATATATATACATATATATATATATATATATATATATATATATATATATATATATATATATATATATATATATTGTAGAGGTTGTGGGTGGGGGTGAATGTCTTTTCAGCAGAGTCCTTCGTGCACCCAACCTACCTTCCTTCACTTCTGTTACTTTTTTTTATTTTTGTCTTTCGTCTGCATACTTTCTTTTACCTTAATTCCATTTTTGGGTCTTTCTTTCATCTTATTCGCATCTTTTCCAATCCAAACGCCGACAACTGCTACTAAATTCGCTGCTATTATTCACTTTACTCCCCAACTACTTACCATTCTTACTGCTTCCTATCATTTCCTTCTTTTTAGTCAACAAGAAACTACAACAACAACAAACACGAGGTTCCTAGCATTTCCTCTTACAATGCAGACACGTTGCACACATTTGGATTTTTAAAACCACCATCTACTATGAACGTTATAAATTTGCTATAAAATGACATAAGAAAATTTTAACCTCGAAAAATGGTTAAAAAAATCCGATTCCACTTCGACTTCTTTCTGATTAATCTTTTCAATGTCGCGAGAACGCTGATTAATCACAAGGAGATTTTTATTTTCAGGGGAAAACTATTTCAGTAGATCTTTATTCGTTAAACTGATGTAAAATGATGTATTTCATTTCAAATACAAGCATGGCATATAAAGGTTTTTGGAAAAAAAAATATTTTTCAAAGAAAAACTGAAGCGAAAATTTTACCAACGCAGCAAAAATGGAATTGCAATGCATTTTTAAAGATTAATTTTGCACAAATATCTGGAATTGTTCCATGATCTACAGCCAATGGAAATTACAAATGCAAGGAACATTACCAGTTTTAGTTGGGAACGACGTTCAATTTCAGGTGGGATATTGTCATGTCTTTATAGACTAAATGTATCATTATTATCATCATCATTACCATGAAATCCTGATTATAATTGAAAACTTATGAACAATTATAAAAAATCCGATAAGAATTGTTTTTGGCATAACCAAACATTTGATACATATTTAGTTTTAGAAAATTTGTCGTGCAACATTAATTAAAAGTTTTAAAGAATTGACAGATAATCATCAGAATCATCATTTTTACATTCAGCGACCAGAGCCACAGTTACTCAATCCAAAATGTCCTAATATAAATATTCGGACAGTGACGACTCTCACATAATCTTATGTTATTATTTTCAAAATAATTTTCCGTTCCTCATTCCAATGTTATAACACGAATGTTTTCATACTTGTCATTTTAAAATTGAAGTGTTTTTCCCAAACAGCTCTCTAGTTTGAAGCCAGACCGGCAAAACTGAATTCCTTTTTGGCAGGGACGTTTTGCAAAAAGCATCATAACATTTTCCCGATACGATATCGAAATGTCTTGAATTACAATAGCGGAAAGGTTTCGAGAAGTTGACTTTGCTTGCAGATTAACAAAAAAGAAAGTCACATTGCTTTAGATTAAGGGGAAGTTCATTATCCATTTATAGATGACAAAGACTCCCGAACCCAAAACAATTAACTCTGTTGCTTCATCACAGCCATTGATAGAAAAGCAACACGAAACCCAACAAATAAGACGTTTAAAAATTAAATTATCTATTTAAGACGGTGTATTTTCAATATTCCACATCTTTTTACACTGTTTTCTTCTTTGTTTAATCCTAATGTTTTATCAGAATAAAGAACATGTCGACTGAACATAACAACATAACATAACATAGTAATGGTCAGTTCGATGCTAGTGCAGGGCAGTACAACTGGTAGAAACAACGGGGCGGCAATAGCTGAACAAAACTAAATTCCAGCGGAACGAGAATTACTTACCACTATAAATTAAATAGAGCTACTAATTGTATTGCAAAAAGCGCAGTAGTGGGAATCTAGTTACGACCGGTTACATCCTAAACACTTTTCGTCACCGTTAAAATTTAAAAAATTGTATGGTTGTAATAAAGGGTCGACGACTGACTGCTTCACGGACGTAGTAGTGAGCAGGTCATAAGACAAGGGCTTAAGCTTTTTTTACCAATCGGAAAGTGCAGTAAAAATGAAACTGAATATTTCTATGATCCCTCCAAGAACACATAAACAAGATTATGAATAAGAACAGTTTTCTGGTGGTTCCACGCGCACACGTCTACCATACGCAATACTTCCCACATCTTGTCTATTTAATGCTACTTGTCTATTTAATGCTACTCTTTTCCATGTCAAGTCAATTTTTCATTTTCTCTGGCTTTTCTTTCTTTATCACTCACGCGTATATAGCAGATAGAATTCCCTAAACTGTCTTATTGATCTGTCAGTCATCAAGAGGCGGTAGGTGCTCAAATTCTATGGATTAGAGCTGCCGTAGCAGAGACTAATGTTTTTGGCGGTGGGGGAGTAAGAAAAAAATTAAATTTAGACTTAAGTTATCAAAGACCGGCAACATGTTTAGCGGCAAGAACATTTAAAAATTCTAGTACCTCTAGATTGGTAGAAATCATGTTTGCAATAATAGAGAACAGTCTGTGTTACAAATGAAAGAATTTTTCATTTTTTTTTTTAATGTCTACAGAGAAAATATAGATTCATTAAGGAAGGAAAAGTATTTTTCGGGCTCCTTTCTTATTTTATATAGCGGAAGTTATGCGTGGATCCTACTTCGTTTTTCGTAGGTTTTTGCTACAAATTATTTAGCCGCTGGATCGTCAATATCCGGTGTTTCTTTTTTTGTTTTGTTTTGTTTTTTTTGGGGGTTTTTTTTTCGGTCGGGGTTAGTCTTTTCGTCTTTTTCCTCTTTTTTATTTGAGAGAAATATATATAAAGAGAAAAAGTGTGAAACATAGAAAAAGAGATAATGGTTTTAAGGGAAGAGCAAATGCTTTGTTTTAATTTGATTTTTTTTCTATTTTGTTGTGCATCTTTATTTATATATTTTATTTTACTACGTTCACCACAATTCCAAATTAAAATGAAAACAAACCCACGTGATAAAGGGGAAATTATCATCATCGTACACCTTTTTAAATAAGAATTCTTTCATCGAGATTTTATGAAAGTTATATTCATCTTTGCGTTGATAGATTTTTTTTCTTTGCTTGTATTTCTTTCTTTATTGTATTTTGTTTAAAATAAACCCCGTAAAAAATACTACAATTGGTAAAAATTTGGGGAAGCCACGACTCCCTCGGTTGCTACGGCCCTGAATTATCTATGATTTATTTTAAGTTAACAATTGAAACACAAGCACTTTCAAAATTGTCTCAAAATAATTATCGCTTTTCAAAAATTAAATTACTGATGTCTATAATAAAGATTCAAGATTAGATTTAGCAGTTATTATCAGTATCGCCAACCAATCTTCTTCTTTATGTGCCGGGATGCCTCAGGACGTAGGCGATTATGGCTCTCCACAATTTCCTACTCTTAATAAATTTTATCTTTCTGTTATTTCTCCTAAACCTTGTTCCTCCATCCATTTACTCAAGCTCATTCTGCTTCTATGTGCCGTGTCTCTTCAGAACGTAGGCGATCATGGCTCTCCACAATTTCCTGTCCTTTATAGCGCTTAATTTTTTTTCTGTTATTTCTTCTATATTGTTCCGTCATCCATTTACTCAAGTTCACTAAGTAGGTTATGCGTTGTTTTCATCTGTCCCTCTTGCCATCAATATGTCCTGTGAGCATCAGATTTTCCAAGCCCTCTTTCTTCATTATGTACCCCAGAAATTTTAACTATTCCGTACGTTAAGTATAAGTTTCCTTATTTTTTCCATTTTCTCTAAAACTTTGTGTATATCACGTAACAGTTCAGTAATCTTTTACTAATGTCTATAATATAAATCCAAGATTATTAGATTTAGCATTTATTATCAGTATCATCAGCCATATCAGGGTCAATTCTGGCTATTTTAGTAAGCGTAGCGTAGATTGTGGCACGTGGTCGAGAGCATGGAGCATACAGAGGATCGAGTTCCCTATGCAGTCGTAAATTGATCTTGTGTGACAAGCTTGCTAACCATTACACCACGCCAAAATGTTCACCCTGACCTTTTGTGACATTCATTGCTTTCTTGCACATGAATCGGTTTTAATTGTATTTTGATATTATATAAAGTACAAAGTTTATAATTTGCTTTAATTAAATTAAATAAATTTTAGCAAAAATATTTTAAAACGGTTTAACTGGATGTATAATGAATTTGAAACCTTTTAATTTAAATCGTTAATGCGAATTTGAAAATATACATAGCGCTTAGACACATGAATGTGAATATCTGCGAATGGGTTTATGTTGTATTAAACAGCGTCGTTTAGATGGATGTTATACAAGTCTTTTAAGAAGAGTGCTTAATCTCTCATGGCGAAACCATCCAACTCTAGAAATGATATATGGTGACTTGCCAAGAGTATCAACTTTAGTTTGTAAGAGACGTGTCCAGTTCGCCGGGCATTGTGCACGTGCCACAGATGAACTTGTGTCATCATTTGTACTCTGGAGGCACCTAGCATCTGTCAATCGATCACGCAAGTTAACCTTTCCAGATAGGATAAAACGTGACACATTGATCCCTAAGGAAGATCTTTTAGGTGCTATGACAGATAGGGAATACTGGAGAGGTGTAGTGAGTTCAATCTCGGCTGAGGCCGCAAGATGATGATGATGATTACGCACAGACATATTGATAGAGATGTTTATATAATCATACAAAATTATGTGCATTTATGGGCATAGGAACCGAATTGTTATTTTCTGATCAATTCCATTCACCATTTTGTATTCCTTCTTTCTCATGGTAATAGAATGGTACGCAACATAAAATTTATTTTTATTCATAAAAATCGTAAGGTAGCTATTGTAATCTTTTATCATACAAAATCTCATTGACGTAAATGTGTATAAATTACTCTAACACGTTTATTTATCATCTCTCAGTTGCGTCTCTGTCTTTGGGTAGAGTGCGCTCAGGAGCGGCTCCGTCGAAGGACAATCGCAACTGAGGAAAACTATCCTGAGCGGTGCCCAGCCCTGGTGAACAGCTGCCCGAGGCCGCACCCTCTCATTGCACCAGAGGGGGATCGGTGCTCGCACCGAGGCCAACGCAACCGACCGTTGCGGAGGCTCGGGGAATTTTTGTTCCTAACCCGGGTGTATGCGCTCGGGCTCCGCACATTAAACCGACCTTGTGTTCACAACGTGACTTTCTGGGGGGTCGAGTAAATAGCAAATCTCATTGAGGCATTTATTCTTTGAGTGATTATCAAATGAAAGTAATGTATTTCTTGCTTTTGTCTCACGAAAGCATCGTTTTCAAACCATTCATACCTATTCAGAGCTGAACCATCTTATCCCTTCTCTCAAAATAATTATTATTTGTTTTTATTAGTCGTTGTTACAAAGTTTTCGTACCATTTTTGACCTTTTATTTCGAAACCCTATCCGATGATTTACAAATGTTGCCAACTGGAGCAAAATGAGAAATTGAATGCAAATGATAAGACAAAAAGACTTCTTTGTATGTATCGTCTTTTCCATGTCTTTGATCTGATTGAAAATTAAAGTAATAGACTTCTACTTTGAGACGTTTATCAATCTCGCCTTCAAGGTAGCGCTGGTTTTAAAATCCTATATGTATTTTTATTCGCTAAATAATTGAATCTCTTCTCTTGCCACATTCTCTTAGGATATTTATTTTGAAGTTAAATTAGTGTAAGAACTGCAAAACGTCGATTCTTTGATGTGAATGTTATCAGTTTTCCCAACGAGGAGCAATAGTTTCTGAAATATTGTATTTGTAAATAATGCTTGAGGACCTTTGACGTTAGGGGATGCTTTGAGCCGTTTCTAACTGCAACACTGAACTACTGTTTAAAGTGGTGGCTCGCTAATGAAAATTGCGGCTATTTACATTATTCGGACTGTTATCCTCATCTTCATTGCCATATTCACAACATTCCGGCCTTTTTTCAGGTGACTGGAATTTCGAAACGAACTCTTTATTTTGTCCACCGGGGTAGATTGTTCTAGATCCACATGTCATGCCTCTTCCGGATGTCTCGGTTATTTACCTTTAACTCAACTCTCCAAGTTTTGGTTAACCACTGCTGTGGCCTGGTACTGAACTCACAACTCTTTGGGTCTAGTCGCTGGATTTAACCAACGTCTTTATCCACTGGCCCATGTGTCTTTGGGGACCTTGTGAATATGGCAATGAAGATGAGGATAACAGTTCGAATAATGTAAATAATACCTCATCTCAGAGATCTAGATATTGAAATTGTGGCTGTTGAGAACTAAGCCCTGAATATTTACGATGTCAAAAAGTACTTTGAGTTTCTCTTTTCCTGTGTTGGTCTTTTAAAGGATCTCACAGCCTTTAGATATTAAAGATCTTAATTAACGAAGCAACTTTCAGAAGACGATTGAAAACTTAAAAACTATAAACTAAAAAGACTATTTCAATAAGCTACGCAATAAACTTTTACAAAATTGACATATCACGATAATCATTTTGGGATGAAACATACGAATAGATATTGATTCGATTATTTTGGTTATTATTTCTCTTTGCTTAAAATTCCTTGTATTTATCAGTCATTTTATTTTACAACGTGAATCTAACCAACCTTGCCTTGTGGCTAATAATATCATTTGTTGTAATAGAAATAATAATGTGTGTGTATAAGACTGACAGTACAGCAGTAGATATGGTTGGGGTTGGGTAAAGCATTCAGAGATAAGAGATTGAAAGCAGGAAGCGGAGAAAGAACATGTAAATGGTTAATCATAGTGATTCTAGTCGTAATGATGATCGTTATGCAATGGCGGAGGAAAATGTAGTGTAGATTGGTTGATGATGAAAATGGTGGGGTATGTGGGGGAAGTAAAACATGAAGACGCATTAATAGAATTTCCTTTCGTAAAATGAGTTTTTTTTACAATCTGTCTCAACCTAGCAAATCTATCGTTTGGGAGGGAATTTTTTAAAATTTTTATATAATTTATTTCGTTTTACAAATTTCATCACTTTAACTGGAGTCATACCAATAAGTGCGAGTTATTACAGCAATGATGATGGTAATGCCAGTGGTATGGCCAATTGTAGTAGTAATTGTGAAAGTGAAAAAGGAGAGAGAGGGGAAATGCCGCTAGAGTTGTTAGAAAGATGGGTTGAACTAAATTTTAAAATCTTTACGTTTCTTTACAATTTGTTTTCGTTTTAAATAAATGCTTAATTTAATTCTATATTTAAGCAATGATCTTTTTGCCCTATCATAGAAAATCAAGTAAGTACACAAGTTTGTATTGAAGTCTATAATGCAAAACCTTTTTTTTTTTTTTTTTTTGCTTTTTCCTCGTTGAATAAGATCTTCCATTCATTGTAGTTCAGGATCTGAAGCTAAAATAAACATATGTCCTCTTAATTGCCAATTCTTGTAAGACATCCAATCCAGCGACAAGACATCAAACATCACTAAAAATTGGAAATCTAAACATCACTTACACTATTTTATGACTTTGGGGTTCAACTTTATAATATACGTTGATCAAACCAGAAGATTAAAGGTTAATTTACAGACTGAAAGTTATGTTAAAAATGACTTTCCCCTTCTCTTAGTCTAGTCTAGAAATATAAAAAAAATTGAAATCGAAATTGCTTAATGACTCGTTTGATCGATAACCAATTATGTTTTTTCTTTATATCGCATTCGATTCCAACCATTTCTGAATTAAGTATTAATAGTTATTAACCTTAGCCACATAGAAACTTACTATCAATGGATTACGAGGCTAATCGTATAGCATGTTGTGGAACCGTATCTACAAGGAAGTGCTTGCGATGCAGCGTGTAAGGCATTTGGTCTTCAATTTTTACAAAAGCAGTGAAAAAATACATATGAAAGTCGACTGATAAACGGATGAGTTAATTCGATATATTTAAAGTAAAAAAATCGATAATATTCCACGTAACTTTCATGTGTACATATAGCAGAAAATATAATGCATAGAGTTGACATTTATGTATATTTGTGTCTCTTTGCTTCAGTGTGTATATGGCTGTGTGCATATGTGTTGTTAATCGCTCAGATTTGCTCAAATTTGCACAGTTGTTTACTTAATGAATGGAAATTTATCTTTGAGCTAAACATTGTCAATCTGTGTTTTTATTAATTTTTGGGGGTTTTAAAAACTATAAACACCCCCAAAGCAAACACACAATCTATTTAGACAAAGTCTTTAAAAATATCGAAGAATTTCATTCCGTATTTTACAAGTTCTTTACGACAACTTCGGGAAATTTTCTTCTTCAATTCTGATTGGCATGTATTATTGAAATAAGAAATTCTAACAAAAATAGGATTTTTACGAAACAAATTTCATTGAAGTTTTTGTTTCTTCTCTTTGATAACATAAAGAAAAAGTTTACGATGAAGTTTGACAAATAAAAAAAAGTAAAACCGACCCGTTTAACGGATTTTCATTTACGAATTGATTTGTTTCCGTTCAAACACTAACCAATATCAAAATATTGTAATGACAAACACATTATTTACATAAACAAAAATATATTCAGTTAATTTTTTTTTTTCAGTAAGTATGAGTTCCTACCAAATTATGGAACGAGGCATCGCTTTTGTAATTTTTGATAGTTTGTATTTACTTTTCTATTTGTCTTATTGTAAATATAGATAGTAATTACGATTTTGATTTTAAAAATGGATAAACAAAACCTTACATCAGATACTTATTTGCTTAATTCAATGAACAATTTCAGTTCCTTACACACACACACACACACACACACACACACACACACATATATGTGTGTTTAGGCAGCATATCTTCATTCAAATATGCTTCAATGAATAACAGATATATTGTGTTTGTTTAATTTTATACTGACCTTTTCCAGTTCTCTCATCAGGACCTTGATGTTAAGGCGAAATCCATCAAAGAAGACACCGTAGTTTTCTATCATCTTTAGGGGTAAATTACAAACTTATTGTAACTGCGATAAAATCTGCATTCCGTTGTCATAGTGATTTAAAAAAAAAAAAAATACGCGAACGGACTTGGTTATAGTTATTTTAGAATTTTAAATTTATCCCGAATGTAGATTCTATCGCAGTTAAAATAAGTTTGTCTTTGTCAATTACCCCTGAAGATGATCTTAGAAAAGATCGAAAATACTTGGATTAACAAAAGACTACAGCCCCTTCCTTGATGAATTTCGTCTTAACATCAAGAAACTGATTAGAGAACTGGGAAGAATCAGTATAAAAATAAATACACAATATATCTATATTCAATAAAAAATGTATATCCTTGTGACTGTGCAATGCACAATAAAATTGGACAGCAATACCCTGTTGCACCAACACACACGCACACATTATAAAGAAAACTAATAAAGTTTAAAATACGTAACAAATTGTAAGCCTGCGGCTGCGTTCAATTTACGCAGGGCCAAAGGATAAAAGCTCTCCCTGAAGCGCTTCTTGATGAAGAAACTAATACAAATTATATATGATAAATAATGTTATTTTAATTTATTTTGTTTAAACGTTATATTTGATGGCTACCCATATTCAAGTACAGGTTATAGTTTTTAATTAAACAATATTTTTATCCAACTACATCTACCTACCTGAATATTCAAGAACTCTTGTCAGAAATATATGCGTCCGACAGTATGCATAAAAAATAACGTTTGAACAAAATAAATTAAAAATAACAACATGTCGGATTTAATCCATTTCCATTATATATATATATATATATATATATATATATATATATATATATATATATATATATATATAATTTTTTTTTATTTCTTTCATTGATCTCTCTTAAATAGTAAATGAACCTTTTCTTCTGTTATCGATTTTGTTTCATATCATTGGATTTTCCACCTGGTATGCAATTTTGCTTTGCTCACAAATTGTAAAATTGGTTAATTTCACATTTTTATATAAAAAAATAACCTTTTTTTTTTTTTTTCCTGGGTCATGGCTAAGTTTCACTTTTCCCTCAATCAAAACTAAATGATACGATGTTAAAAATCGAAGTTAACCTACCTGCAAATTAACTGTATCGATATGGATATACAAACACAAACATTTTATATACATACACACACACACACACACACACATATATATATATATATATATATATATATATATATATATATATATATATATATATAAAATAAACTTGACGTTACCTTGTCAGTCAAGAAGGAAGGACAAAACAGACCACCGGTTGCTGTTGTTGTTGATATGCCTGTTGCTACCCAGCAGAACCAGTTTAGGTGGGGAAGGGTGTAGGCATTGGTGAAGGTTGTGATATTAGCGCTTCTTCTTCTTCGTTCAACTTGCAGTAGTAGTCGTAATCACTGCAGGGAAACAGTTGCTTACTACTATTAACCAACATAACGGAAACATCGCCCTGAGCAGGTATTTCATTATCATCAGCATATAGATGGAAACGTAAAAAGATTGGTAGGCGTTTAGACTGGATTTGGAGGTGGACAAGTGGATAGTATTCAGCAAAAAAAAAAAAAAAAAGAGGAGGGAAAGTTTAAATTTGGTTGTTTTTGTAACTAATATGATTCTCTCTATTTCCGTAAAAGAAAATAACCTCAGGAATAGATTAAAAACGCTTTCAAGCGGTTGTTTATCATCTTTCACGTTATTTTCAAACCAAGTGAATATTCTCATGAGAAGGAATACTCTCTGTTTACACGTTAAGAGATGTTAGACACACACGTTTCTACATACATATGCACACATAAGTACACACTTACACAAACACGCACATATGGAAACATCGATAAAAAGACAAAAAATATCCCTAAAAAAAATCGCATTGAATAGAAAACAAAGAAAATATTTTTTATAGTTTAAAGTTGATGGAAACGAAAAACAGGAAATTGATATTTATTCCAAAGTTTGATTGAAGATTTGGTGAAATTTTTGTACCAAATTGAGTAAATCTTCTGTATTTTTCACCTCAGAAGTTTAAAAGAAACTATGGAATTTTTTTTTTTACTTTTGAGGTCGCTGTGATTTTAGTTACATTTTTGTTGATCTACCGTATCTAGTTTGATTAAATTTCCCTGTATCAAATTATCCACAGCACGAAATTTGAGCGGGGAGAGGTTTGGAAATGTTTCTGCTCATCCACACACCTTTTGCTGGAACTAATATCTAAACAGAAATCTAAATTTGTCCGGAATCTATGGCAATGGAATTGAGGTGTACTGTATCATTTTGTCTATAATCAATACTGCTAATAATTTTCAAAATAAATTGGAAAACTTTTAAATTTCTGAATCATTATCTTCTAAAACTTTCTTGACCTCACGTTTTCCACTAACATGAATTGGAGCGACTATATCGAATCAATTGCTACCTCTGCTACAAGGAAAGTTGATTTACTCTGTCACGTCAGAAACTTTTTCTCGTCAGAATCCATCTTGGACATTTATATATCTTCCATTTGTCCGTTCATTGGATACTGTTGCTATATCTGGCCTGGTGTTCCTGCTGTACATTCTTAACTAAATTCAAAGAAATGTTTCATGTAATCGATCCTGACCTTTCTCACCGACGTGACGTGGCTTCCCTCTGTCTTTTCTACAAATATATTTTCATGACAACTGATGACCTTTTTCTCTGGTGCCCAGACTACATGAGTTTAAGCATGTTACTAGATTGGCAATTAGGTCCCACTCGTTTTATTGTTGAATTAGCTAGATGCAACCGCTACTTCTACTCTAACAGTTTCTTTTCTCGCACTTTTCACCTGTGAAACTCCTTTCCGATTTCTTGCTTCCCTGATAACTACAATCTTCAAAAATTTAAATGCAACGATAATCACCATCATCTGTCTACATTTCTAAGATGTGGTATTGTAACTATTTACATCATTTACATTGTTCGGATTGTTGTCCTCATCTTTATTACCATATTTACGACGTTTCAGTCATTCTACGTTCCAGCCTTCTTCAGGTGATATACGTTGGAATTTTGAACATAACCCTTTATTTAGTCCACGGTTGTATATTGTTCTAATTCCACATGCCATGCCTTTGGACAGATCAGTTTTCATTAACTTCCCCTGATAAATCAACTCTTTATTTTCTTGACAGTTTTTGTTCCCTCTGCTGGGGCAAGGTATTGAATTCTCAACTCTTTCAGTGAAGACACTTTTGGATCAATCAACCAACGCTTTTATCCTCTGGGCCATGTATCCTTGGGGGTTAAATAGAGGGTTCGGTTCAAAATTCCAAGAAATATCACCTAAAGAAGGCCGGAGCGTAAAACGGTCGAAACACCGTGAATACGGCGATAAAAATGAGGACAATGGTCGGAACAATGCAAATAGTTAATCGTCATCTTCTGTACTCTTGAAATTTCGTTCGTATTTTTTGTCCATTCCTCAATCCTCTCCATTAAAGACTTCTTATTCTCTTTCACTACCTGTAACACCCTGATGTCAAGTGACATTATCGCCTTGCTTGGGATGAAGTGATTTAAAAAATGTCCTATACGCCGAAAAAGTCTAAAGAACTTATTTTTACAAAATAAGTACAAGGGAAGACCCCCAAAATAAATGCGCATTTATTATCAAAACAAAAACGTTTACAGTAGGATAATAGATACAAAAATATTCACTTTTAAGATCAAATAAAAATTTTTAAAAAGTATAGAATGAGGAATATTTAAATTTTATATCTGATTTAGTTCTTCCAAATTTAACACCAGAGTTACCCAAACTTTTTATCTTGTGGAGCATACATTCTGCTAGCCTTCATTTTGTTACGATTTGCTTTCCTAAATCGAGTCTTTCAAATGATCAAAAATTCATTATGTATGAATTATAACTAATACTAGACACAAATTTGTTGGCCTCGTTTTCATTTGGACCTTTAATAATAGTTTCAGATGTTTGACCTATGATTTATTGCTATTCCTCAAAGCAACCTGGCACAATTTTTTTAATGGCCACTTCCTTTTCAATTGAAAAATTCATATTAAAACTGAATAATCTTTACATGTTTGTTAACAGTATTAACATTCTAGGATTTCAACAAATTTTATATTAACAAAAAGCCTATGAGTATGACAAAGAGTAGATTAGTAGAAAAAAATTAAGCATATTTTAAGCAAGATGCGACGCTCAGGTTATTTTTTTTCACTCGAACGGAAGTAGAATCCTCGTATAGAATTAATCAGAATTCAGTATTTACATTAGTCGGACTATTGTCCTCATCTTTGTCGCCATATTTGTCACAACGCCCCGGCCGCCGTACGCTCCGGCCCTCCTCAGGCGGCTGGAATTTCGAACTGAACCCCTTATTTCGATCGCCGGGGTAGACCGTTCCAGTTCCACGCGCCATGCCTGATGGATGTCAGCTATCAGCCACCTCCTGCCAATCTTCCCTCTGAAAGCTCTCCACTGCCCCAACCAGGAACTGAACCCACCCCCCCGTGTCTGTCACTGGATCCAACCAACGCCCTTATCCACTGTGCCATGTGTCCTTGAGGACACATGGCACAGTGGATCGGCGATCGAAAATATCGGCGATCGAAATAAGGGGTTCAGTTCGAAATTCCAGCCGCCTGAGGAGGGCCGGAGCGTACGGCGGCCGGGGCGTTGTGACAAATATGGCGACAAAGATGAGGACAATAGTCCGACTAATGTAAATACTGTACATAATACCTCATCTCAGAAATATAGACAAACTCTAATCAGAATTCAGTTTTAATGATCTTTACTTAAATGCAACCATGTGATACGGTCTACTGTATGTACGCGCCTTCAATGCCACAAATATATCGATATGCCCACCACCCAATAAAATTGCTATCATTTAATCGCTTTAGAGAACTATTTTTGCCCTCTATCAGCATGGCTGATCGCAACCTCCAGGAAGACATCTTCTTGGTCTCAAGTTTACTGCTGACATAAAGTGGCGCGATTATATTGATTCAATCGTTAGGTCTGCTGCTAAGAAAGTTGGTCCGCTTTGTCGTGCCAGACAATTTTTTCTCATCGGAATCCATCTTGCACATTTTATAAATCTACCACTCATCCACGTATTGAATATTGCTACCATACCTGATCTGGTACTCTCTCTCCCTCTATTTTATATATATATATATATTATATATTATATATATATATATTATATTATATTATATATATATATATATATTATATTATATTATATTTATATATATATATATATATATATATATTATATATATCGAGATTCCCGACAAAATACAAAGAAGAGTCTGCCATATTATCGATACTGACCTGGCATTTCGACTTCAATCACTTTCCCCTAACTACCGTAACGTGACTTCCTAAGTCTTTTCTATAAATATTTTCATGGAAGTTGTTCTAATGAACTTTTCTCTTTGTTACCTCGATCACGTGAATTTCCTTGTACTACTAGATTGGCTATTAGGTATCATCGCTTTACTGTTGAACTAGCTAGATGTAACCATTCTAAGGATCCAGTTCTATTTTAATAATTTATTTTCTCGCACATCTGACCTCTTGAACTGTCTTCCGACTTCTTGCTTTCATGCCACATACAGTTTTCAAAAAATTAGATGCAACATCCATTCCAATCTTCTGTTTTCCTGAATTCTCTTCTTTTAAATTTTCTCTTCACTAAAATTTTCTCATTTTCTTCCAGTAACCCCTTACGTCTTGATGGCATTAGCGCCTTACTTGAGGTGATATTATTAATAAAAAAAACAACAAAACTATAGTATTCAAACAAAAATAAGACCATAGAATTGTCTTAAGATACCCTCCCAAAGAAAGACTTTACGTCTGTGATCACCTACGCCATTCTACTTAATGTTAAGCCGCATCAAATTACGGAAAATAACTGAAATTTCTCAGAGTTGTATTTTAAGCTTGAACTTGGAGAATTTGCTAAGGATGTCCAGGCTCAGATAAAATTACTATATGCTAATTTTAAAACCATGTTGGAAGGCCAACTTTTTAAAAACTTTTAACCCCTTTCCCGGCGTAGATGTGTATATACATTTTTAGGCGGACTACACACACACACACACACATATACATATATAAAAATAAAAGGCTCGAACACCAAAATTTCATGGTCATAATTTATTTCATTGGGTTGGTAATAACGACCCAACTCCTTAGAGATACAATTTCAAAATGTTATTACGAACCCAATGAAATAAATTATAACCATGAAATTTTAGTGTTCGAGCCATTATATTATATTCTTGCTCTGTCTCTGACATAGAGCTGTACCTTGATTATATCATCTGGGAAATATATATATATATATATATATATATATATATATATATATATATATATATGTCTACTAATATTATATATATTAAAAGAGAAGCCGCAAAGGTTTTGGTTATAATGTGCATTTTTCTATGGAAAATAAAGTATAATATATTTTAAGAAATCCACATAACTAAAAACGTTTGCGGCTTCTCTCTTCTCTTTAAGATATACACTTTCTCTTGTTGGAAAAACTATAAATTCTCTCTTTTATTTGAGATATATATTTTAATCGAAAATTGTTACATAAATATGTTATAAAATCACTACAAAAATAGCCATTTTGTTTCAACATTTTTGATGTCTTATCAAGTGATGGTGTTGAATGTAGAATTCTACATTCAACACCATCACTTGATAAGACACCAGAAGCGTTGAAACAAAATGTCTATTATTGTAGTGATTTTATAACATAGTTAGAATTTTCGATTAAAATATTTTTTCTCTACTTTGTATTGAGCATTCTTTTAAGAATATTATTTTGGAGTTTATTGGCATTTATTCCGTATACACCAATCCTATACTTGGAGATATAACAATTTATTTTTATATATCAAGAACAGTATTGGGGAAATTATATGACAAAGTCGAAAAAGTTTACTTGTGATGCTTTTCGTCCTTCTTTTGTTATGTTGGTACCAGTAGCCGAACAAAGGGTGCTTGGAATTTTAGAATTCTTTTAATATATATCTAGCCAAATTTATTTAGTGTCTTTTTCGTTTTGTTTCCATCACTTTTGATTGTAAGTATGCCTCACAGTGATATTAGAAGTTCTGCCAGGAATGGTGAAATGCTGTAAAAGCCAGGGCACAAATATGGCCTTGCGAACAAGACAATCTCTATACATTTATGTCGTAGCGAATTATTTTCTCCTTTGATCAGAGTAGCATTTTTTATGTCAAAATTGTGCTCACTCTCGTTACGATGGGAAACCAACACATTTGATGTATTGCTTTGTAAAATGTCCCTTTTGTGTTTGTATAATCTTTTATTTAGATTTCTTGAGGTTTCTCCTATGTATTTTTGTGGCAATTATTGCAGGCGATGAAGCACACTCCTGTAGGTTTTAGCTTATTATTTTGTTTAGTATTGACTAAGTCTTTTATTGTTTTGGATGCAGTAGTAAAAATTTTATGTTGAGTTTAGATAGATTCTTTTTGATTGTAGATGTGATATTTAGTAGGATAATATATTTTTTGATTCATTGGGCTTTTCAGAAGGGGCCGGTTTTTGGTTTTTGAATTTTTTATGGGCCTTTTTGTTTCGCATTGAATATAAAATAATTAGGGTACTGGAGAAATTTGAAAGTGTTTTCAATGTATTTCTTCTCTTCGTGTAAATAATCAGGGCTGCATATTCTTAGTACTCAAGTAGAATCCGATGATTATGCCGGGTTTTTTGTTGTTATGATGAGAATAGAAATTTATTACATCATTTTTGTTGGTTGATTTTCCGTGGACACCGAGTTTTAAACTGTTGTTAACGCTATGTAGCTTTTTATCTAGGAAAGGTAAAGAATTGTGTTCATCCATTTCGTATATAAATTCTTTTGTGTGTTCGACTTTGTTTAGTTGATCTACTCGGTCAGGTAAATCAGTATCACGAGTATATATAAGTAGAGCATCGTCAATATAACGAAAGTATGCTGATTGGGTAAAATATCTTGGAAAGGACCGGACTTGAGAAATTCTCAGATACATGCCATCATTTCAATGAGAGGTGATCCCATTGGTAATCCAGATTGTTTTTGTGACAATCATTATAAAATATAAAATAGCATTGATTGGGGATGAGACGGCAGGTTTTTATTTTAGCTGTTTGTAGAAAGAGCATTATCTTTGATTGCATTGGGTGCTTTTTCTAAGGAGATTTTCAGTTTTCAACTAGGACGTTGGTGTAGAGGTATTTTTATATCTAGACTAGTCATGCGTTTGTCGATCATGTTTATTTCCCTTACTTTTTCAACTAGGCTATTCTTTCTATGAGATGAACTGATTGTTCCAAGGAGAGGGGTTAGAATTTTTGTTATGGCTTTAGCCAGTTTATGAGGACGCTGTCGATTTATGAGCCGTATCGGGATACCAGTTTTGTGCTTTTCAAAAGTGATGGAAAGAAAAAGAAAAATACTCTAAATGAATTCGGCTAGACATATAAAAAACATTCTAAAATTCCCAGCACCCCTCGTTCGTGCACATGTGTAGTCGCATTAACATAAATTTAGTCCGATGAAGTCCTGAAGGAGGAAACACGTCACGAGTAAACTTTCCACTTTTTTTCATATATATATATATATATATATATATATATATATATATATATATATATATATATATATAATGTGAAAGAATAGTTTTAATATATGCTATATTTATGGCTTAAAGTGCTCATTATCAGAGATTGAGCGAATGTAAATATAAAAGTGAACATTGAAGTCAATCCCCAGAGGCGTAACCGTCAGGCTATATATATCTCGCAATATTTCTATAAATATTGTAAAATTCTAAAATGAAATGTTTACAGAAAATGTTTCCATTCAAATTATTTCGTATTTATACATTTCAGTTCTTTTATATGCTTTGAAACTTTATTTGCTGTTTTCTTATGGGGCAATCCAGATATTTCAATATTCTATTTTCTCTCTCCCCCTCTTTATTACCAGTGAATATTCTTTTATTATTATAATATCACTTCATATTATTATCATTATTATTAATTAAAAAAAAATTCTCATTAATTTTTTCCTCAATACTTTAACTCTGCATTCGTTCTTTTATTTTTCTCTTTCATGGATACCATGTTCTTTGGCAGCTTATGGAGACCAATTTAATGGCCTTTCAGGTTTCCTCCACGTGAATAGGAGTTCACTTTTTGAATAATAGAGTATTATACGTCACAGGTCGGTGTATCAGGATTTTAGAGATGCTTAGATGGCGCGTGTCCCCCCCCCCCGAAAAAAAATTAGTAACCACTGCTCTAAGGGAATCGTATTACAGAATCATTCCTTGAAAGATTGGTTTGAAGATAACCAAAACCACAACGTTTCCATGAATTGGTGTAAAAAAACAAACATATTTAAAGAAGAAATTGCGTAAAGGGCTTTATGATTATTTTCACAACACGAGCCTAACCCTAACCTTAATACCATTGGGAGAAGCATGAATTCATTTTATCCCCCAAGATATGGGCTAAAAAGTAGGAATTTTTATCTTGACAAATCAGGGTCATTCGCAAAAAAATGTTAATGCATTATTCACTTGTTTAAAAAAAGAATCATTCGTAAAATCCAAAATGTTCTGACTTTAAATAACGCAGAAAAGATTGATGAGACGTAAAAAAAAACAATCAATACTTTTACAATGAAACATTGACTTTATGCCCAAAACCTATACATTTAACAAAGCAAAGAAACAAAAAAAATCTTGTCAATATATCGACAATGACTTCTAACGAAAGAGAAAAGAAGTTAATCTGGCAGAGAAATTATCAATATTTCAATTTCTCACTTTGTCACGAGTGCAGGGAATGCAATTCTCAGTGGGTGACATTCAGTTTGGACATAAAAGAATATAATTTCATTAATTCGTTTTGCGTCTATATTGTGCCTTCTGTATTCTAACCCTCACAATCATTCAAGCTGCTCACCACAAAAGTTGTTTATTCGGTAGAAATTTTTATTTGTTTCTTATATGTATATATAGTCGCCCCCTCGTTTACCGCGGTTAATTAGTTCCAGACACTACTGCGATTAGTGAATTTCCGCGAAGTAGGATTCTTTATTTATAAATCGAATATTTTCGTAGTTAGACCATAGAAAGTCTCTTTACGACCTTCTAAATACGGTTTTAGACATTATAAAAGCTCTCTAGATATAAAATAACACCCCTGAAATCACCTTTACATTTATATTACCCAATATATTAGAAAAAATAAGAGAAAATCAGATATATCAGACGTTACAAATATCATATTATTCAACATTAAAATCACGCAGGAAGTTTTAAATATCTTTGTACGTAGTTTTGGTTTTATTGCCCAAAATAAAATTTGGCTTTATTTTAATCAAATACTATTGCCTTGTTTTGTACTTGGTTTGTTGTCAACTTAGTATCTTCTGCACAATTTTGTTTGCTGGATCCTTTGTATCAACACGCAGCCAAACACATCACTAACAATGGATCCACAGCACACCCGCGACAATAGCCAATCAGTGAACAGCACTTTCTGATTGCTTTTGTTTTACCAGACCCGATCTTTGAATAATACAGGCCTGAGAAAAAAATTCTTGCCCACACACAAGGAGTGGTCAAGCGGCTGCACCTGGCATTGAAGGATGAGGGAGTGCTTAAATACAGGCCTACAGTAATTTTAATACTGGAGGGTATAACTGACAGACAATCGAGAACTGAAGGATCGGCTGTGTGTCTTCTCCTGAGATCTGGGCAAGAACTTTTTTAAACCTTGTAGTAGACCGTAGTCAACTGCAAAGCAGCGAGGAACCGAGATATGATTTTTTAATGAAAAGATCTGAAAAAACCACGATAGAGTGAAGCCGCGAAACTCGAAGGGCAAAGTGGCGATGGACGACTATATATATATATATATATATATATATATATATATATATATATATTATTTAAACGAAAAAATTGTAGTTGCTTTACCAGACAATTGAAAATGTGATATAGTAACCCACTGTCGCGCTAGACAATCTTTCTCCCCAGAATCTATCTTACATATCTATAAGTCTACCCTTCGCCCATGCTTTAAATATTGCTGCCACATATCGTCCGGTTCTCCTGCTATATAATTAGAGATTCATGATAAGATCCAAAGAAGAATCAGCAATATTATTGGTCCTGACCTGGCGTCTTGGCTTCAGTCACTTTCTCACCACCGTAAAGTTGTTACCCTGTGCCTTTTCTATAAATATTTTCATGGTAATTGTTCGGGCAAGCTCTTCACTATGGTATAGTTAACCTCGAAACTGTGGTAAAAACACTATGAAAGTATAAAGATAGGTTTTAATACCAGATATACCTTGTAAAAAATTATTACCAGCAATACATTTTTGAAGAAAAAAACCTATTACCAGCAATACGTTTTGAAGAAAAAATATTACCAGAAATAGATTTTTGACAAAACAAAATATTACCAACAAATAAAAATTAAATAAATTGTCGGCATTAAATAACCCACTGATGTTGATATGCCGTGAACCAAACTAAACCAAACCTTTTTTGTTTAGTGGCATATCAACTCCTTATGGGTTATTTAATAACGAAATTTAATTTTCTTTGGAGCATTAGTAATTTCTTTTACAAAAATGGGTTGCTGGTAATTTCTTTTTCTATGAAAATGTATCACTGGTATTTTTACTATAAAAATGTATTTTTATACTTTCATAGTGTTATGATCCCAGTTTTAGGGTTAACTATTTCCCCATAGTTCGGACCCTAACAGGTGCTACCACCCCGGACAGGGTGGACCTGGGAACAAGAGTAATTATGAGGGGGTTTCACATTCCTCAAAATCTCTCGATCAGAGACCTTTCTGCCGGATGTATCATCCTACCCAGGACGGTAGATGTCAGTCCATCTACTTTACCTTCGTTGAACTTCGAACTGAATTCTTTATTTAAATCTCCGGAATTGGAGTGTTCTCGTGCCATTGTACATAAATACGGACATCTGGTTGACAGACACCGGACGAAAACAGTAGGGCTTAGGGACCGAAACGTTGTGATAATAACAACAAATATGAGGATATTAGACCGTATTTAGATAATGTAAATAAATAAGGAACCATCCCAGAAATTCAGACATAAGCATAATTTCAATAATAGAGTTTTGTACATTTTGTTGAATGTTGTGTAGAAATCCTAAACAATCTTGAATATTTTTTTCTTCATTTAATTTTTAGCTTACGGCCACATCACGTTGAGCAACGCCGAGCCTGGTCAGTACTTGAATAGATGACTGCTTGAGAATACCAATAACTGTAAGCTTGGATGTGCGGGTGGTGTAATGGATAATGGCTTGTAGAGCCGGGCTCGAATTCCAGTTAGGTTCGTTATATACATTTATGCTCGAATTCCCTTGGGAAAAGTACGAATTCACCTCTTCTTCCCCAGCTGTGTGTTCATTCGTAAGACTTGTATCACTAAACCAAAATAATCTAAAAAATGTATATATACATCTTACAATCTAAAAATATTTTCTGGTCTTAAATAACCTGCAGTGAGTTGATAAGCCGTAGACAAATGAATCAATGAAATACTGATTAACTACACAGTCATGCATTTTAGATTTATTTACATTCTCTGGAATATAAATTTATAGAAAATACCGTGGCTATAAAGTAACGGATCAGTTTATATTTTGATTGTAAAATACAGAATTGATCCTCCACTTTATATCCAGATTTTAATTTCTTGTTTTTCTTTTTTATCAAATTCTGATTAGGTATGTATGCACTTCTCCCCTAGCTATGGGTTAATTAGTAAGATTTGTATCATAAAAAAATTCTTACAATCTAAAAATATTTTCTGGTTTTATATAACCTGCAAAGGGGTGATAAGCCATTAAAAAAAAAAAACGAACCAACAATTAAAATTTTAATTTCTATATGTGTGTGTGTGTGTGTGTGTGTGTGTGTGTGTGTGTGTGCTTGTGTGTGTGTGTGTGCTTGAGAATTATGCATTTAATGAACGTTAGGTTGACGACATATTTCCCAATCTCATCTTGCCCCCAAAAATGTTATGAAAATCCTAAATGTTTTTTAAAGTTTACTCTTCTCTTGCTTGTGGAATCAACCATCATCAATAAGTTGATTACAAGCCTTAATCAAAATCAGAATCTTGGGAAAATGGATTCCTTATAAACCCAAACATTCACTCAGTGTTTAAGCACTTTTCCTTCTCTTCTTAATCGATACAGAAAAGACATATTGGGACAAAATAATCAATGGAAATGAAAATTCGATTTATTACAAGAATCTAAAACGAAGAAAAACATAGCTAGATTCAGGACAATCTTCAACATATCAACCTGAACGAAGTTATTTTCTACATTTGATGGGATTCAAATGGAATTCTTTATTACAAATTGCTGAAATCGGGGAAAAATGTTACCTCGCTGCGCCACAGTGACCAATTGCTTGACTTGCACGACGCAGCTTCTTCCCGCGAATCACTACCCTATGGACTCCCAAGAGGATGTTTCCCTGATCACTACAATCTTAACCTGTTCAAGTCTAGAGTAAACTGTTATCTTCCCCTCTTATAAATTGCCCCTTAACGTAACCCTCTGTCAGGAGTGGCCACCGGGCCTTGTAAAATAAATAAATAAATAAATATAAATAAATAAATAAAATAAACAGAAAATACCTTTCGAACAAGGGACTCAAACGGTAATATTTTTCTAAATTTCAAAGGCCGTTCACCTGTTTTTTTTGTGCGTCAAAATGTTTTTATTTTATTTTTTTAGTATTATTATGGTTAAAAGCTTGTATCCTCCATGGGGAAAGCTCCTTGACATGTAAAGGTCTTATCTCACTCTCAGTTATTAAATTAAAAAGTATATTGAGATAATTTTATCTCATTTATCAATTTGAACAATTAATAACTCAGTGAAATTGTTTAATTATTAATATAATAATAATTTTATTAGTTATTATCTCAGTTATTAAATTAAAAATGTAATAACTTAATGTGATATGAATAATTAATAAAATTATTTATCATTATCTTAGCTATTAAATAATAAGAGATAGAGGTAACTCAATAATGTAAGAATTTTTTATAGTATTTTAAATTATTATAAGAAACAAAAAAAAACTGTTATGTCACTTTTGTTGCACCGTACTAAACCTGTCAACACATTCAGCCATCAAATTATCGATGGAGACGTGAAAATAACAAGACCCCGAGGTCAAGAAATGTTTGTCTAGAAAATTTTATGCTATAAGTAAGTGATTTTTGTTTCAGAGGAGATTAATTTAACTTTAAATTTTCTAAATTTACGAAAGTAACATTTCAGAAATGTATATCTTATTTTAGCGGTATTTTCAAAACCGAAAAATAAGTTCGTTTACATTTCTCTAAAAAAGTTAAAAATGGCCGTTTCGATTGTTTTTTTCAGAAGCATCGGCTAAAAATCATTCAAATTTCTATTTGAAATATTCCACAGTATATTTTTTCTGGAATTAGAAAGTTTAATCCTTTAGATTTCAATTGAAGCGGTTGGAAAGCTTCGGAAAGGATGTTGCCTTTATGAAAAATATATTTAAACCTTAGGTATACTAATTTTTGGAGGTACCTATATAAAAGGAAACAAGTCAGTCTGTAATATCACAAGTCCTATCACGGAGAGAAGATACACACGTGTTGTCATCTTTGGCGTCTATTGGCGGGTTGTCTGTAATCCCTGTTGAATGCTGGGAGTAATTTTATTATTTTTTATTTATTTTAAACGAGGTTTAATTTTTATTTTTATTTATAATTTTCATTATTATTATTTTATTTTTATTTATAATAACAATGTTCCCACAATCTTTAGGCAATTGAACGAGAAATCTACCCCTGTAGTTTAAATAAAGGGTTTGTTCGGAATTCCGTGTAGGTTACCGAGATCGCTATACTACAGAGGAAGGCCGGAGGGCACAACGGTCGAAACGTGATGATAAAAACAACGAAGATGAGAACAATAGTCCGAATATAGTGTAAAAACTCCCAAGAATTCAGACAAGAAGTTTGTGGTTTTTATAAGGAGGAACAAACTTTACGGAATTTCTGATGTTTTGAAAAGGCTTTTCATTGAGTAAACGTGACTAAGTCCTGTGTGAACCACACCCTTTTCATCCAGCACTCGATTCAAAATGAAAAATTTCGTTATGTAAAAGAGCTGAAGAAATCTATGCAAACATTTATTAATAAAATTTCCATTTGTTTGATGTCGTTATCATCTGAGTGGGTTTTACCAGTAAAATATGAAACAATCTTTGAATACAAGAGACAATTTGCAGATAATTTATTGGTTGGTTCTCATGCCAACTATTTTTGGCAGTAATAATTATAGTTGAAGATGGTAAAGTTAAATATAGTTAAAACTGATGATGTTGCTATGAATGTTATCATTTACTGTTGCATCCTGAGTCGGACTCAAGAAATTCAGTAAAAGCAGCGAAATTTCTTTTGGCGAAACTACTTTATTTCTCCGGGCTGTATTGATTCTTCTCAACCTTCACTGATGTGTTGTCAACTGGTTTAAATGTAATCATAAATGCTGGTAAAAAAAAAAAGCATCGAATTTCGCAGCCCAAGGCATCCATTCGCATTTCCTTGAAAATATTATTTTAACAAGTCAAGGCAGGAGTTTAAAATCTTATTTTATCTATTCTCTCCCTGGTAAAACTTTCTACTTGCGATTAAGATTCGCTGGATTCTAAAAGTATCTTTTTCGTTAGTTTGCTTTTCTTCCCATCTTCTGATATCGAAACCAAATAAAAACAACCAACACATTTACTTTCAATGAATTAGACGACTACGGTTTATTTTTCCTTAGCATGGTTTTATTTGCACTTTCTCAATGACATTTATTTGCACTTTCTCAATGACCTTCAGGTTCATTAAAAAAAAAAGACAAAAAATATGTAGAGGATGACTACCTTACATAATCACTTAATAAATCTAACTTCTAAGATGTTTCTGTTTTAATGTACCTATTTCGTATTGAGGCCTCTAAATAAACTTAAGCATATATATTTCATATCGTCGTTTTCTATTCTTTCGAAAAGACTAGAAAATCAAAGTTTAAGGTTAGACGTCATTTTTTTTTATTTTTAGCTTCAAGACAACAATACGATTCACTCTTCCTGGCCTGCTCTGTATTCCTCCTCTCTCGCTTTCTCTCTCCCTCCTTATCTTTCTACCCCTCCCTCTCTTTTCTCCCTCGTCATCCTTCTTTTTGTCCCCCTCTTTATCCCTCTCTTTTTTGCTATGGGCAAAATAGTAGAGTAGACTGGGCTTTTCTAGCCTTGTGCTGCAATCACTCTAAAAAAAAAAAAACAAAAAAAAAAAAAACAAAAGAAACAAACTCTGAATTCCAAACTGTGGAGAAAGCTCCACTAATTTTTCCCAAAAGTCATGGTTGTTTCCTGGTGATGAAAAATCTTTGGTGAACCATGATTGCCAACACCCCGGAGCAGTGTTTCCCAACATATTTTCTTTTCTTTTTTTTTTTTTTTTTTTAACTTAATGGCACATAAGTAGAATAACTAAATCTCTGAGTGGCTATTTAAGTTTTAATAAAGAAGAATTAGTCATGAAATTTGAAAATAGAAAAAAAATTTCCTGAAATAAGCATTTATTTTTAAGACATTACATTGTATATTTAAGTCTGCTCTGTGTGAAACCTGTGCCTGATGCGCTTTGGCAATGTTTTAAATGTTAGGCCTCGTATGTGATAAACATACTCTCATTTCCTACTCAATGTATTTACTATTTTCTCTGTTTTTAGCATTTAATGTTGGTAATTGCAGAAAATCCTAATTCACATATGTATATGAAAAATTGCAATAAAATCTCCAATGTTTTCTTAGTTCTTGAAGGATATTCTTCTACAATGAAAATCCAGAATTGATCAATTTATATTTGATTGGTAAGCCACAATCGACAGATATGGTGACCGGTTCCTTTTCTTCTGTTAAGGAATTTATCCTTCAGTTTAAAATATCAAATGAGAAAAATTCCACTTAGATATGAAAATCATATGCTTGGTGTATCAAGATTTTTAAATAATTAATGTTACCCTTCTGTTAACTTTGGGCGCACCTGGCTACATTTTAGGGCGCACTTGTTGAGAATCTATCATATTATAATTATATTTTCTTTCTCAGAAATCTCTCTCTCTCTACTTCAACTTGACCTTCAGAAGAATATTATAAAATATTTAAGCTTTGAACTTGGGCCGTAAATGTACCCACACTTGATACTTTGAGATAAGAAAACCTTTACGCAAAAAAATTAATTTAATGCTTTTCTTTGCTGATAAGAGGATTGAGAAAATACTGCAAAATAACCCGCCATACAGAGTTGATACAATAAGCATCAAGTCAGTGATTTAATCTTAAGACTTAATGAAGCTTTCAAAGTCAAAAGTTAAGAAAACAAAAGACGTTTATATCATCAATATTTATCCTGTGACAATATTGATCGGCACATCATTTATCGTCTGTTATTAGACATACGATCGATTATCTTTCAACACTGATGTATTAATAAATTAAGTTACCATACAAATGATTTTATTTTAATACTGACTTTCTTGTAAATCGTCCCTACAGACAAACCTCTCATCAACGGACTAATAGGAGGGGTGGTTTAGTCCGTTAAAGCCGATTGTCCATAGATGGAAGAAGTTCTAATTTGTCACTGATACTTAGGTTTGTACGCTTCCTTTTTACACTTTTCTTCTGCTTCGATGCCATGATGAGGGCAAAACAATTAATATATTAATCAAAATAAGAAAAATAATACAATTCTCACAGTTACTTTCTCACGCACGCGCTAATGTATCGTACTTTCCGTCTTTGTTTTGAAAAGCCTGCCTCCGCCACCAAGCGGTCACTTTGAGAACTAATACGACTCGTTCCGCTAAGCTCGCAACTTTTGAAATACATCGCTGACAATTTGGAAGATTTTTCCTCCAGATTTTTTTTATTTATTTTGCCTGCAGATTTTGCCCGTTGCATCCGAAAGTCCATTGACGTGGGGTCCATAGATGAGAGGTTTGCCTGTACTAAAAGTAATAATTTTTGTGATTTGGTGCAAAAAACCATGTTGATTCGTATTTCCAATTTTTCTTGCTGTATTTTATTTTTTAATGAATTCACCCCAAGCAAGGCGATAATGACACTAAAACACAAGGGGGTACTGAGAGGGAAAAAGAATGAGAAGACTTTGGACTGAACCGGAAACCCATTCTTAATCATGAAACAAAGGATAAACCTCTACTCTGGGAAAAGTTTGAACCGGATGATAGACGAACTTATCTACTCATATTAAGAAAAACAGTAAATAGTAAATTAAATTTTAGAGTTTTTGACGTAAACGTGAGAAGTATAGAGTTGAAGTAGACTTTAGAAGGAACCGGAAACCGAATCCTAAACAGGAAGCAAGGGATAAACCTCTACTCCTATTAAAAAACCCTATCTACTCCTACTGAAGGAAGAAAATAAATAAATAACATTTCAGAGTTTAGGCAGAGACGTTAGAAGTATAGAGTTGAAGTAGACTTTAGAAGGAACTGGAAACCCAATCCTAAACAGGAAACAAGGGATAAACCTCTACGCCTGTTCAAATGACCGAGGAGGAGTGTGCACCGGGCTTAGTTACAACGATTTACTTCATAAAATAAGTCTGTGCTTTCAGAGCATACAATGTGCACTATGTATTTGAGAAAATATTTTTGCAGCCTGTAAATAAGACTTCAAAACGTACTGGTATGCGGAAAATTGTAACATTATCATTTCTCTTTTAGACGTATCGATAGCACTGATATGGCGGCTTGCAGTCTGACACAAGGAATGAAAAAGCGATAGTGCTCTTTTTAAAAGTGGCCAGGAATAACAACACGAGTCTATTAACGGACCCTACTCCATAGAGGTACCCACGATAATGCACATATTTATTTCTGCTATGTATTTACAGATTCTTGATAAAATACAAAGAATCTGCAATGTTATATGTACTGACCTAGCATCTCGGTCACTTTTCCCCAGCTTTTCTGTGCCTTTTCTATGAATACATTCATGGTAATTGTTCTGATGAGCTTTCCTCTTTGATACCTAGACTTTATGAATTTAAGCGCAGTACTAGATTGGCAGCAAGGTCTCATCTTTTTACAGTTGAAATTGCTAGATGTAAAGATAAGTTATACGCTCACAGGTTCTTCTCTCGATCTTCTCGCTTATGGAACACTCTTTCGGTTCTTGTTTACCAGTCAACTTTGCAATGAAATTTTTGAAAATCATGTCAATCTTTATCTTCTATCTTCTTAATTGTTGTTCCTTTATCGTTCTCATATTTTCCTTATACGTCTTCGTGACTTTATTGTCTTTCTTTGGGTGAAATGATTAAAAAATATCTTGTGGTTAAGTGGAGTTGTGAACAACGAGTCATGATACCACCCCAATTCTTCCCACAGAGTCAATGCCACTACCTACGATGGGGTGCTGTACACTATGGTCAAATCCTGAATAGAGGTGTTTTCAGCTGTAAACATACAACGCGATCCTCGCCCAAATTTTCCTCCGACCAGCCAATGATTACCTCCGGGTTGCATCTCGGTTATACTTTGCGCCTGTGTGTACCAAAAGCTGAGAAAATTACCGCTGCATGTTTACAAGGTAAAGGAGAAAAATTACGCCACATCGAGAAATAATAGCACAGGCCGTGTTTCCAATATTATAAAATAGGTATATTTTTATTCAGGGGTTCGCTTGCTCGGTCTAATGGGTAGGTAGATGACACCTGGAGTCAACTTCTGTCATATCAGTCTATCAGTTCAGCTCTTTTCCCTACCAACTCTCCGACTATCTACACATCCCGATGTGTAGCTGGCAATAGGAAGGTGTGGCATCGGAACTGCGCGCAGGCAGTCTGTCTCCCGTCCGCCAAAAGCGGGCCAGAACTGACTCCTACAACCCCAAGCATGACTGTTAATATAGACCAGTAACTGGATATGATTCATGTCCATATTTGTTGTCTCAGGCCCCATCTACTCATTTACTCTTCCGTTCCCCTACGTTCAAAGTGGATTCCGATTAGAAAATTTCAAAGGAACCATTCGTTGGATATAAAGCGGAAACAGTATCGAGATTAAATCACACTTTCCTCTCTCATGTAGATCTCCCAACCATAGTGTTGCATCAGCCATATTCTGCTCCCTCCCAAGTGACCCAAGAATGTCTGGCAAAGAACTTTCGTGATCATGTTCCCGAAATAATACGCTGCTTCTTCACTCTACTGATTTGGATTCCCTGGGTTTCTATGTCTGAAATGTCGCTGAGAGACAGACCGACCAGCGGCTAGCAATACCACGGATTCGTTGAAGGCCGCCATGTCAAAACGAAACTGCTCACTTTTAATCATCTGCCAGAACCTATTTTTTTACCTTCCAGCAGCATGGTGGATGCTGACTTATTGCGCGTCCCCGAACTTACGTTTTCCGTTACATGAAGTAGAAAGATTATATTGAATCAACTGCTAAGTCTTTAACTAGGAAGTTGATTCTGTGTCGAGCTATGCAATTTTCCCCACCAGAATCTATCTTAGATATTTATAAGACATCTATTCGTCCTTGCTTTGAATATTGTTGCCACATCTCGTTTGGTGCTTCTGTTATATATTTAGAGATTCTTGATAAAATCCAAAGAATCTGCAATGTAACTGGTACTGACCTGGTATCTCGGCTTCATTCACATTTCCATTGCCATAACGTAGCTTCCCTGTGCCTTTTCTATAAATATTTTCATGGTAATTGTTCTGATGAACTTTCCTCTATGGTACCTTTGTGAGGAGAGTTCTTTTTTCGCCGACATCTTACAACCGGTGGTTAACGACAGACGTATTGCGATTATCTGTGGACTGTTTTGATTTTCAACTTTTATTTCACGTTAAGTTCCTTTTAATTTTCAATTTTTTCCGTTCATATTACTGACTTTTTTGCCAAAAGTTTGATTTTTTTTTTCTTTCTTTACCCTCCCCTCAATTTTACTTTACCCCTTTTTGTTTCTTATATTTTATTAATTTTCATTTTCTTTTATAATTATTTTTTGATTATATTTTTTCTTTTTAATTTCCTTTTAATTTTCAGTAACTTCCCCCGCAAATCTTTATTTTTCGTTGTCTATTTATTCCACGTCAGAATTTATTTTTCTTTGTTTACATATTATTTCTACGTGTTTCATTGTTCTTTGTCGTTCTTTGTTTAAATATCTGTTAAATATTCTGTGTTCCTTTGTTTAAATCTTTTGTGTGTTTATTCTAACTTTTCGTATTAATTTTTCTATTCGTTATTTTTTTATTTTAATTTACGTGTTTCGTTCGTTTTGGGGCGGACTAGAATTTTCTAGTGGCAGCCATATTGTATTTGTGAATTTGTATATTTTTTTTCGTATTTACTGTTGTATTATTGAAAAAAAAGTTTCTTTTTTGTTTATTTTCTGCCTTAATTTGTGAGTATTCGTTAGCGTACTCATTTTTTGTAATTTGTAATTGTTAACTGTTTATATTTTTTCCTTTTTGCGTACATATTCTTTTTAAGTAACCTATTCTTGCGTGTTTAACTTTTTGTACTGTCTGGTAAAATTTCTTTTGTTTTTGTAATTTATTCGTATTTATCTTTCGTTTAATTATACTTTAATTTTTGTTTTCTGTTTTATGTGAAAGAAAAAAAACTTGTGTTAAAAGAAAAAATGGGTGCTAAGAAAAACCTGTTTTGGAAAGATCCTCCTGATAAGATTCCCAATAAGGAATTAGAAATGGATGCAGAAGAGACCCAAAAATTAGAGGAAAATCCAAATTCCTCCCAAAATTTAGATGAAAATAACAGTAAAGAAAAAAGTATAGTGGCCACAAATGGCCAAAAATTAGTAACAGAAACCAGTTCAAAAGACCAAAGTATGGTGGCCAAATTTCAGCAAATCAGACCCCCAAGAGTAAGGAAGAAAACGTAGCGATCGGAGAGACGCCCTCATGCTGGAAGTCCCCGCCAAAGTGTAAAAACAACATGACGGAGTTCTTGGAGAAAGCCAAGAGCTACGCACATCTGGTCACAGCAGATGTGCTCTTGTCCAATCCCGAGGAACTAAAGAAGGTTGAGAAAAGAATTGTCAGTCTTTGTGGTGGACAAGCGTCGCGCAAAATTTGTCGCTCCACACAAGACACTGTGATTAAAGTCTTGACTTCTCTGGCCATTAAAGCTCAGAGGGTCATCAAAGGTAAAGGCTTTTTGTGGGGGGCGTACTGTTACCCACGCCTGCCGATTGTGAGGCAGCGACGACAAGAGGTCTAATAACAAAAGACCTCATTCTGCGGACCGAGTATGCAGGCAGGTGGAGGACGAACTTTCAGTATACGAGATTCCTCCTCAGATTGTCGGGGAGCATTTGGCGGCCAATCTGTGACCGTTTGGACAGATACTTAGTGCTTCCTCGGACGATCTGACCGGGAGGTGGAGTTTCGAGTTAATGATCGATAGAAAGGCCTTCATCTCCATCCGCAACTGTCTAGATGTAGAGTGCCAGAAAATGCAGATAATTGTAACCGGGCGTAAACCGGTATGCTGGAAGTGAGAACAGACTGGTCACCTGTCCTCTTCCTGTACAGAGAAGGCCTCTGAAGTTCTGGCCCCGACCCAAACAAATCCCCCTTTGGTCGAGTCTGTACAATCTGTCTTGCCTGTAGTGGGCATACCAGCGATCGGGACCGGTGTGGTAAAACCCCCGGTCGGGTCCAAATCTCAGCCCCCATTCCCTGAAATGCCTTTGCCCGCCGCTAGTGCGGTTAGGGAGAAGGAAGAGGGGGAATGGCAGGTCGTTGGTAGGGCTAAAGGGAAGACCCAGGCAGCGGGACTTCATTCCACAACCAAAACAGGTAATGGCTCAAACAACCCCACTCCTTCAACCAGTACTTAGGGCGATTCTCCGGTCAGCTACTCGGATAATCTCCGACAAAAGATGATCCAGAAAGAACCTTCTTTCGAGAAGGAGAAATTACAACTACTTAAGGAGTCACTAAAATCTAAAAGACAAGATTCGGAAAGGAAATCTGGCATTTCTTTTTCGGAACCGTCTTCCCCTGTCACAAAACATCATCCCATGGTCCCTCCCATAATTGTCAAACCATTAAGTCAGTAACATCTAACATGACCACTCTTAAGAAGGGTCCTGAGACCAAATCATCATCCAAAATATCATCTCCCATTTCATCTCCCAATCTTTCCCCTATGCAAACACCCATTAATTCACCGAAAAAAGAACAACAAAAATAACAAAGAAACCCATCCTCAGATTCATCAGAGCCCACAATTGAGAAAAAAATAAAATCAAAACCCATATACAACACAGGGGAAGACGTGTGCCGCTTCTCAAAAGAACAAGAGGAAAAGGCGTTAATGCGTGCCAAAAAAATGAAAAATTTAAAAACTTTTAAATTTCAGGAAAATAAAAAATCTGGACATTGAAAACCCCTAAAACTTCCCCCAAGGCCAAAAGGGTCCTCACTGTGGTTCGTTCTGGTGTCGCCGGCCAGCAGATATGGGCGATTATGGCCGAAGCAAACCAAACTTTTGGAATGTTCCCGCCGATGGCTTGCTTCGACGATGAAAATGTAAAAAAATTACAACAGTTTTGTTCAGGGAGGTTCCCGCTTTTTGTTTACCCCTCCTTATATAGAGCTTTAAAGCTAACCTTCCACCTGGACATTGGCGGTTTGTCTCCTGATGGCACCTTCAAGAGTGAAATGGGTACTGGCTCAATGGGAGAGGCCGTCGGTGTCCTAACCCCGGCCATGTTCAATGCAGGAGAGCAACCCTAATCGGTTTCATCATGTCTCTCTGGTTGGCAAGTGTGAATGCCCGAGGCCTGAAGTTGGAGTCTCGCAGGGCGTGGCTCTCTCGTGACCTTCAGCGTCTCTGGATGAATATATGTTGTGTGCAAGAGACCCGTTTTTCTTCTCGCGTCTATGAGGGCAATCTGTCTAGGAGGATTTCCCTCTATTCAGCATGTTTTGATGGGCGCTCGAGGGGTGTCTCTTGGCTGGTGAGCAAATCTTTGAAGGCTGCTTGTGTTCTTGTCTTCGCAGATCCGGCGGGCAGACTTTGCGTGCTGGATGTTACCATAAAGGATAAGGCTCTTCGTTTCATTGGGGTTTATGCGCCCACTGTCCATTCTAAGCGGCCTGCGTTGTTTCGGTGGACCGAGCCGTTTTTGACGACATCGCGTCGGGTAGTTTTAGTGGGTGATTGGAATGCCGTCCTTGACATCCATCTGATATTCGTCGATATATGCTACGCATCGGCTTCCTAGATTGAATGTATCGCGAACCGGATGAGGAGGGCGCCTTCTGGAAGGAAGACACTCGTAAGAACTTCCCATCCCTGAGAAGTGTGCACTCGTGCGAGGAGGAGGCCCATCGTTTACCCCGAGCTCCTTCTATTGTAAATGCCGTATTGCTCTGAAACGCCTCTTATGGGCGCCGGATGGCCTCTCCAACGTCCAGGCGTTGTCTCGTAGGGCATTATATCAGGTGTTAGTCAGGGGGTCCGTTTGTGATGAGCTGATTGACAGGAGGCTCTCTCAATATGGCCTTGGGCGCCCGGGTTGAAATGTCTCAATAACAATGAGGCATCACTCACCTGGCTGGTGATTCGTGGGGCTCTCTGGGTCGCCAAAAGACTTTGCTCAGCAGAAGAAATCTACAAAACGCAGACGCTGTGGTAGGGAGGTCGAGAGCCCGGGTCACGCCTTCTTTCATTGCAGGTTGGTAGAGCTGTTGTGCAAGTTTGTTGAAGGCCTCATGGTTCGCATGCTGCAAGGAAAGTTCTTTGTCCTTGAGGTCTCTTCTCTTTGTAGCAATGTGGCACCGCCGCTGATGAAGGCTAAACAATGTGTTCCACTGCTTGCTAGGTGTTATGAGAGTTGTGATTTGAACGCCACGTCAGAAGGGATTCTATGGAGGCGAGAAGTTCACTTCTTCCCAACTGATCTTGTACTTTAAGCATCAGCTTAAAGTCAAGATTAGGACGGAAAAGTGGCTGCTCACTTCATCAGAATTCAGCCAAAGGTGGGTGAATCTTGCGAGTTTGTGCCATGTGAAAGGGGCTGACCTTGAGTGGCACTTTGATGCTGGTTAGGCATCAGGATATTGCTCTTCCTGGGTTGAACTTGTGCAACCCATCCCGAAACTAAGCTAGGTTAGGTACGTTTTTGATGCTTTAGTTTCTTTTTCTTTCAAGTTAATTTAGGGTATGTATGCTCATTGGCCCCCTTTTATTTCTGTGCCTATTTTTCTTTAAGTTTAATTCCCCAACCCTTCCCTCATTAATAGACCCGCATGGATTTCGGCCAGTGAACTGATATTTCTGCTACATTTAGTGATGGGGGGGGGTATTACTAATATTATTTTCTTTAGTTTCTTGTAAATAGTTTGTATTCATATTGTAAATACTCATTGGTGCTAGTTTTTAGATTTGTTGTTTTATTCCCCTCCTCACACAAACAATGAATTGTAAATATGGGGACTAGTTAGTATTTTCATAGAGACAATGAGGTATTATGGTGAATGTAATAAGAAAGGTACGTATGAATGTGTTGTTTTGGTGTAAGGAATATTGTTTGCACGATTGGGTCAATGTTTGTGGCTAGCTAAGTTAAAATTAAGACAGAAGACCGTTCTTTTCCCCATTCTCCACTTCTGCCATGTGCCACATTATTGTACATAACAGAATAAATATTACTTTTCTCTATGGTACCTAGACTTTATGAATTTAAGCGCAATACTAGATTGGCGCAAAGGTCTCATCATTTTACAGTTGATGTGGCTAGATGCAACCGTATTCTCACTTGTGGCACTTTCTTCCGTCTTCTTGCTTCCCTGTTAACTTTAATCTTCAAAAAGTTCAATGAAATGTCAAACGTTATATTCTGTCTTCTTCATCGTTGTTCTTTTATTGTCTTCTCTCTTTAATAGTATATTTTTTCTTATTCTTACTCATACAGTATCTTGAGTCTTAGTAACTTTATTACCTTGTTTGGGGTGAAATAGTTAAAAAATGTGTTATCGTTAAACATACGCCCATTCGTTGTGTTGTTTTAAGTACGTAAGCCCAGATTGATGCTCAAGTATTAATTCCAGAGGGAGACAATTTTTAAAAATATTAGCAGGTGTTTTCTATGATGACACCCTTGTCCCGTTCTTTTTCATCATAGCAATTTAAGAAACAGCCCTAGGAACACACATGGGCTTCACCCTACGTCAGACCCCCCCGCCATCCAGTTACATACATCACGGACACAGACTTTGTAGACGGGATTGTATTAATCACTAACTAATTTGATCGAGTACAACTTTTCCTCCGACAAGATATTGCAGCAGAAGCGATAGAATTACATGTAATTTTCAAGAAAAATGAACATATGTTATACAATCAATCAGGAGGTGAGAGTATTGCATTAGAAAGAAATGAGCTGACATAAGTAGACACATTTAAGTACCTTGGTGCTTGGATTCAATCAAGTGAAAAGGACACTAAGATCAGCCTGGGGCAAGTGAATGAAACAAAATCGAAAGAGACTGGAAGTCGAGTCGCCAGAACTGTCTGAAACTATAATTATTTCGAGTTACAGTGGAAGGCGTACTGCTGTGATAATCGTGATGGAATATATACGAAGTTCCTTAAAGCTATATTTGGTGTGTCATGGAAAGAACACAAAACAAAGAGCTTAAAGGAAAACTGCAAACGGTAACAGAATCACTACGGATTAGAAGACTACGATTCGTTAGATATATTTATAGGAAATAAAAGATGTTAAATTATTCATGTAGGAGCCTAAGCACAAAAATAGGGGAAAGAGACACCAACTAAAACGTGTAGATCATCTAAGAAACCATAGTGAAGAACTGATGATGCTTATAGAAGAGAAGAATGGAAGATATTAGTCAATGATGTTCGAGTTCGGTCGAATAGGCGTTGCTTGTCCGTTGCTGTGCAATCCCCGTCTTTGATTTCTTCCTCATTTCATGTGTACTTAAGCACGATTAACTAAATCAAAGCGTCTATTGGTTAGAAATTATCAGCATGTGAAATATTTGACCAATCAGAAAAGACTACAATCTTATTTTTCTTGAGTCTACTTTCGGGAAAAATTTCTCATATTAACTCCACATTTTTCGACTTTCACTGAGCAGAGATGCAGCTGTCTCCAAGCCGAAGAGAAGATGTGATTATAAAGCTTCTTCCCCCAGAGCGCAAAAACGGAAAGAAACATGTGTCGTCGAATTCAAACGAATCATCTCCAACAACAAAGACGTCCAGTAAATCTTCGTTAACGAAAAAAGTCTTTTCTCAACTGCATACTTTTCTGTGTATCAACTGCCGAAAGATTTTAACTCGACTAAAGACTATTTTTACTTCTTTTTAACTCTTCACGTACTTACTTAGCAGGCATGAAACCATGTTTTCTTTATTTTTATGTTAGTATTGTTGGAATTCGGACGTTCTGATATATATATATATATATATATAATTTTTTTTTTTTTTTTTTTTGAATAAAAACAGACCACTTTAAGGTTCCATGTAATAACTTATTTCACCACAGCGCTTTTAAAGGGCTCTGGATCATCAGACTTTACTTCCAAAGGTTAAAATGAAAAGAAATTTACACATTTTTGACGGGCCGTATTAAGCATATGTAAATTGAGGAAGTGAGGGGGGAGAGAAGACATGAATGAGTTAGATGTACCATTTCAATTCTTTATCCTTAAGCTCACTTGGTGTGGGCCAGACATCGCTTAACTTAACGTAAAGTGGTCTGTTTTTATTCAAATTTATTTGCTCTGAATTTATATTGAGCTCTCTGGATATCATCCTCCTTGGGTCTACCCATACGGATTACCTAGTTTTGCATAAACTAAATATATAATTTCCTACAAATGTGTCGGTCACTTGATATTTGCCTATCTATGCTACTGCTCGTTCCAGTTTTCTTTTTGTTTTGTTAATGAGGTTTTGTCTGGTTTCTGCCCATTGTTCTGTCAGGATAAATTGAAACTTCTCGGAGATAAACTCCCGCCAGTATAGCTTTCCGGTTCATAGGAGTACGTAGGTCACTTCACCACGTCAATGTAATTTAATCAAAGAGTATATTTAATGCAGGATATTATTTGGCTGCTATAGGTCAGCGGACAATCATGAAGCTACCTTATTACATAAACATGAACGTTGACAATTTATCGGATAAAATAATTAAATTCTTGGTTTGTTTTGCGGCATATGTTTTTTTTTTGTTTTTTTTTTTTCCAGATTATTTTTGAAGTTATTTAATTAGGTACCTCCACGAGATCGCTAAAAAAAGAGCATAGCATGATGAAAAAGATGCCAAACTTGACGAAAACAAAATTTTATCGTCTAAATGTTTGTTATTATTAAGAGGAAAGGTCAAAGTATTTTGGGGTATTTTTTTCCATTTTTAATCGTTCCTAGCACGTCCGAAATTTTCGTTAAAAATCTAGTTTTTTTGAGTCAGCAAAATTGACCATTTTTTTTCCATTTTAAAAAAAAACTGGAAATCTGACTTTGAAATTTTTTAAATATCAATTATCATTTTTTCAAAACTTATTTTAAGAAAATCAGAATTTATAATGTTTATTTAAAATATTTTCAACCAAACTTAACTTAGCATTTGTGCCAAAAAGATGTAATTTGAAAATAAAACAAAGCAGGTCATAAACTTTCGCGTCTCTTGACATGTGATGAATGATATATTTACGAATTCCATGAGGCTAATTTGTTCTACGGAAGGAGAAAAGTGAAATAATTTACATTTACGTGAACAAATTATTTACCCCGTTATTTTTAACGAAAACTTTCAGCGGTCTAATTTTTTTTTTTTTTTTTTTTTTTTGTACTTGCTTTCACCTTTACGTTTATGATGCTTTATGGGAAATATATTGTAAAGAAATTAAAATAAAACTGTTAAGAGTGACATTAAATTTCATATTTCTTAAGAAAGGTATCTAATTAATTTATAGATACCTTTCTTATGAAATTTTATCAGAATTGTACATAAAATGCTATAATTTTATGTACATTTATTACATTCTACTGTTATTTGTATTTGCATTCATTTTATTATTAATTTTGATATTTCATTTATGGAAAAATGTCGTAACTGAGATTAATATAAAAATAAGATCATATAAATTTCATAAGATGATACTGATACTTGTAGGTACCCTTCTCAGTTGAAATTGAAAAATCAAATTAACTTCTCCACGCGTGTTTCGCAAAAGTAAAGGCCTTAACAGCGGAGAAGAATGCTTAACTCAAATAACGCAACTTAATTATATTCTGGTTGGTCTTCCGTATTTTATAATTACAGCTCGATTATAAGCACAAAATTACATTTCTTAATTACTGGGTATCTTCTGATTAGTCAAAATGATACAATTTACAACGCGCTAAAAAAAGATCTATCTCATAAGGACACTTATGAAAGCCGATGCGGCTTTTAACTAATTTTATAATATTTTAACAACTTAAATGTAAAATCTATTATAATTAATGAAATAACAAATAATTGTATTAAAAATTCATTTTTCACCGAAAAAATTTTTTTGCTTTCAGGAAATATTGTCCATATTCATAAAAACAACTAAAAGCAAATAAAAGCATTTGAAATTAAATAATATATTTGTTTTATTGAGTTTTTGTATGTTACAATTCAGAGCTGATTTTCAGGTACTGCGTATCAATTAAAAAACAAAAAAAACATGATTTGCATTCCTCAAAGCCCTGTGCTTTTAATTATTGTAATCACTAAAACCGATGCGATCGAATTTCTAGCGTTTTCATAAAATTAGTTATGGGGGTGGGGGGGTAATAAATATTTAAAAAAAATATTTCTACCATGACTTTTTTATTTATAATAATTTCGATCATCTGTGAATAGTTTCTGAATGTTTCATTAACATCCGATAATTATTTCTATTTTTGCACGATTTTTCAAATTAATGTGTGTCATACCAAAAAAACGTGCTAAAAATTGTCTATGTTATTTACTAGTTCCGCTGATACAAATAGAAAAAAGGTTTTTTTAATCAAAATTTAGAATGTTCTAAAAAGAAGGAAAATTTTTTAAAAATAATTAAAAAAAAAAAAACTTTGGTCTTTCCTCTTAATAATAACATAAGCTTTTAGACAATAAAATTTAGTTTTCGGCAAGTTTGGCGTCTTTTTCATCAAGCTATGCTCTTTTTTTTTTTTTTTTTAGCGATTTCGTGGAGGTACCTATATTTAATGTTGAATTTAGTCATACATTAGATATATAGACATAGGTTTAGTTTGCCCGAGAATCGAAAAAAATAAACTTTATGGATTTTAAAGATTGCATATCGATGTATGATAGATGGTGCGTCTTCATATGTAAACAATTAAAGAAAACACACAAAAAACTTTTTTTTTGTGTGTTTTTACTACGGATCGTTTATTCCCTTTCTCACCGTCGTGACGTGGCTTCTGTATTTTTTACAAATATTTTCATGGCTACTGCTCTGAAGTGCTTTTTTCCTGGTGTCTGGACTACATGAGTTTAAGCGTGCTACTAGATTGGCTTCTAGGTCCCACCCTTTTACTGTGGAATGAGGTAAATTTAACCACCACTTCTACTCCAACAGTTTCTTATCTCGTACTTCCCGTCTGTGGAACGTCCTTCCGTTGCCTTGCTAACTACAATCTTTAAAAATTTAAATACAACGTCAATCGATATCTATCTTCTTAAATCCCATTCAACTTTTATCGTTTTCTCGATCCCCCTATACCCAGTTTTTTTTTCTCTTACCTACACTTTCTGTAACCCCCTGCGTACTAGTGGCATTCTCGCCTTGTATGGGGTGAAATGTTATATATATCCAGGTAAGATAAGAGGAGATCCATTGATATGTGTTGAAACACGACAGAAATTGTGTATCGATTTTTAACATGTTTTTTTTTTAATATCCTGATAAACACACACACACACACACACACACACGCTGTAGTGAAGCAAAGTTCTTAATGTTTCTTGGGTATTTCTGTTTTCTTTTTTGATCCAGAAGTTAGGGTAAGTTAGGATAAGTACCATTAGAATGGTCGAACTCAAGTCAGCCTTACGCTGAGTTGGAACGATCAAAGTAGACTAGTCTTACATCACCGGTCGAGTTTCGGCAAAACACGTGCGTTGGAAAAAATTTTTTTTATTATTCATTATTATTATTTTATTGATTGGTTTTATTTAATTTTCCAAACTATACCCTCTCCTGCCACCAGGATCACAACCTTGGTTACGTTTACCAATTAATGTAACACTTTTTGTCGCTGTCTACACTCGGTAGTGTAACCACGTTTAGTGATCCGATCCTCAGGGTTTTAAAATGGCGTTTTAACCAATGGGTTAACTCTGCGCTGGTCAGTGCTGACGCTGGTTCAAGCTGGCTGTTAGTTGCTGGCCGCTGCGATCCACACCAACTCACGCTGTGGTCGTAATCTCACAGAGTTGGTTCAAGCCGTGGTGGGTGCTATATTAAGGAAAAAATATCTTCACAACGAAAAATTAAACGTGAGATTCGTGGGCTTAATCTTCTATTGGTTTATATAGCTCTTGGTGCAACAAAGATTAACCATTCCCACATCAATCTCTGACACTGAGAGGAGGAGACAGGGTCAAAATCTTGGAATCAGGAAATCTGGTGGCGGCTGACGTGGATTTCAGATGCACTCTATGCGGGTACTCAGCCCAACTCTCTGAGCTCTCCAAAGTCATCTGTTTATATGTTTATATGGACTTCGGCCTAAATTGGCGTGGGGTCGAAGGGTTCTGGGGATTCGGGGATTCCCTAATCCTTCAATTAATCACACTAAATGTTTTCTTTGTTCCCTATTTCTGCTTTCTTAATCAACATTCCAGATTTGGAGAATTAGACACTTTCCTTGGGAGTAGTAAATGGAATTGTTCCTCTCTTAAATCCAACCTGCTTCACTTCACATCTCGCACCGCTACTCCACACAGGCGGGGCTAAATTCTACCCCTTCTTCCTTCCTTCTCTGTATTCTAACTCTGCACACTTCTCAGGGCTGGCATAACTGTTTTTGTGACAAATCTAATTTTTAAAGAGTGTAGGAGAAAGGGTTTGATTTATTTTCCTCATGAATTTCAATTCTATGACTTTTTTCCTGGGCCCTCCTGTCCATCGAAAGCACAAACCGGATCATCTTCTCATTTAACCTTCCGAGCGATAGATAAAAATTATTTCCACATTTGTTTTCGCCAAAGAAAATTTGTTTGCCTAAATTCTCAACAAAGAGACACGTTGTTTGCCATCATTGGGCCTGTTGCCGTCTTGGCGAAAACATAAATCAAATACCTTTCTGGTTATGACGGATCGATTTTCATAATCATAGCTTTCTCAGTGGGTTTATTCTCTGTTTTCATTTCTCAATTCGAAAATATAATTCCCGTCTGCTTTTCTTTTCGCCAATGACATGTGTTTTCTAATTTCCCAAAAAAGAGATAAAGCCATTTCCCAATTTTCTTTACCTGCATATCAGATTTTCGATAGATAAAAAAGGTAAACTCTCGGTACATCGTTCCAATTCGTTGGGGTGAAGCAAGCCAGATGGCTCTTTCTCAAGATTACCTGGAAAAATGTCTTCCATTCTCCCTTTCTATTTCTCCATCTTCTATTTTATACTTCGCTTTAGGTTTAACCTTTTTCTGGCTAGAATTATTATTTAACCACCTCACAAACTCGGTGTCACAACATCCATAAAGTAAAGATGTCTATTTTTGGTGAGTTTTATTCCTTTGCACAGGCATACAGTCGGCGTATTCTTGTCTCCAACAGACAGGGCAGTGAATATTAATTATTACAAAGTTTTTTGAAGTGTTACGCATTAAAATAGTTCTTTTGAAAATTCTTTTCAGAACTATTCGCCTTATTGGATGTTAGATCGACTATATTGAATCTAAAATAAAAAAGACATTTGAATAGTACTCGAATCAGACCAAATAGAACTTCTTTTTGTAATCAGTTTTTGGTCGAACCGAAACCTTTCTACCATTCTAACGTATGTTGTTTTGGCAGACATAATAACAAAGGAAGAAGTTATCTGCGAAAAGAAAATTCTTGGCAAAGACAATAATGGTAAAGCAAACGCTAAGAACTGGTGCTGTTTTGGCAAACAACTGCAGAAGAAATCGAATACCCAAATACCATAGTTGTAACAAACAGTTGTTTCTAACTGGATTGTGATTCTTTTTACATATTCTAGTTTTTAACCTTGTTGTAGTTTGTATTTCAAAACTATTGCTTTTTCTTAAGGGGATTGTAGTTACTAAATATTATATTACTTCAGAACCACCTTCATGTGTTTATCATTAAATATTGGTACCCGCTTTACTTTTAACCTTTAAAAATCGATCATCCTCAAAATGATATTATCAGTTGATGATTTAATCTGGGTAAACATGAAAGAACGTGTCCGCATAAAGTCGTAGTGCCAAAAGGACTGTTTTTCCTATGACACCGCTTTTTTTCTTTTTCTTTTTTTTTTTTTTAACTACTTTCACTTTTCGGCAAAGTTTATTCTTTTGAAAAGCGATGATTAGAATTGAGTAAAAACCTAAACATATCATGAAAATGAATTTATACATTTTTGCTTGTTATTGAGAATTTACAACAAAAATATTAAACACTATTTATTTATTAGATTGTTTATTTACAAGAATAATTTTTTAATACTTCTCGTTTTATAACGTTCGAATCGATTGGCAATTAGCCAATGTTTCGCCAACCATTTAAATAAAAAAAATACAATAAATAGTGTTTAGAATCATAATTCTCCATTTCTGTACAAACGCCATCTAAAAGTGAATCACTATGAGATTTTGTTAAAAATCTGTGCAAAAGCCATCTAAAAGTGGACCAGAGCGATATTCTCGTACAAAACCACGCATATGAAATTAGAACACGGCTCTCCGATTTTCAATTCTGTGCCCTTATCCATTACATGTACATCCAAGCTTACAGCACCTGGTCTTCCCAAAGCGGTCACCCATCTAGATACTGACTAGGATCGTCGTTGCTTAATTTCGATAATCATACGAGAGTCGATGTTTCAACGTGATATCGCCGTAAGCCTGGAGAATTTTGTGAACTTGGAGCCTAAAACTACTGAAATGCAATGTCAATCGACATCTCCAAATGCCTTGATCTAGTTCCCGTCCTTCTCTTCACCCTTTCCTCTATTACGCCTCTTTTTCTTGCTCCCACTCTCTGTAACCCCTTGCGTGCTAGTGGTGAAAAGCTTATTGCATTTGAATATTTAGAGATTATAGCTACCCGGGAATCAAGTAAGAGGAAGGGAGTTTCACAGACGGGGAGTGCGAGACATAAAGCTATTGGAGTAGAATTCTGCGTCTTCCGGTTATACCCTGTTAATTACTTCCATTGCTGCTACTGCTGAATTGAGCAAAGTAAAGAAGCCCCCACATGCCAGAATAGCCAACAAGCGAGATAGTTTCTATATATCCTCGGTTAGACATTCCAGTAGATAAGTTGACATAGTTTTTTTTTTCCTTTGATTCTTTCATTGTCGCTCTTTTTCAAGAGAAAATCATTAATCTTTGAAGTGTTGAAATAGCGTGATGTAACCGTACGTTCTATTCTTATGGTTTCTTTTCCCGCGTCACTCATCTGTGGAACTCTCTTCCGGTTTCTTGTTTCTGTGACACTTAAAATCTTCAAAAGTTTAAATGCAACCTCCATCACGATCTTCTGTCTTCCTGAATCCTGTTCTTTCATTGTCTTTTCTCCTCGCTACAGTTTTCTCATTCTCTTTCACTCCTAGGAAATCGGAGAGCCAAGTTCAGATTGGCAACCGGTCTTCCGCAGAAGGAAAAGGCCACCTACCGCAGGAAAATCTTCTGCCTAGTCAGTCATGAATCGAAAAGAGATGTGATCGTCCAAATGTGTATCACGTATGTCACTTAACCAATTGACTGAACACCTTAGGAACATTATCGTATTGCTTAGAGTGAAATGATTAAAAACATGGACACAGTGCCTGTTGTCATTGATTCAGTGTTACTTAATATAGATGACCAAGCTAGAAATTTAGTAAATAAATAGTGTATAATTATTATTATTATTATTATCATATATATACTTATTATAAAACCCAGGTTGTGTGTGTGTGTGTCTGTACGTTTATATATTGGATCGGATTTCCTACATTTTTCAACCGATTTCAACAAAACTTCACAGGACTACGTAAAATTACCTTGCGGTGGTTCTGACAACGCCAAAAATTGGAAAAACACAATTGTTTTTGCACGAAATCAATTTGAAAACACGATTAAGAGGCATCGCGAGAATGAAAGGGGGACAACTCATATCGAGTTATACTTATTATAAAACCCAGGCTGTGTGTGTGTGTTCGTTTTCCTACATTTTTCAACCGATTTCAACAAAACTTCACTTTCTTTTTGTTGGCAGGTAGTGTTTCTTATTGTCTTGCACACTTTTTTCTTTATTTTTACATTCAGAATGCTTTAAAAATTCCATTTACAAGACAATTGTTTATAATAAAATTCTATTCAATCGGTAGACTCATAATGATTGAAAACAATGTTTTTGCTTGAGTTTGGGTTTGACTAATTCGTAAAAAAAAAACTAATCAAGACATGCGTGTCCGTCAACCTTAAACAATAATCTTTGTCAATTTTATTTTTCAGTCTTGATATATCTCTTATTGTTACATCCCCGGGCAACGCCGGGCTCTACTGCTAGTATTTAATACTCTCTTTAACTTCCTCAATATTTTGGAGGCGCGTCTGATAAACAACTGATTTCAAATGGCCCCATAGAAAAATAATCCAAGGCTGTAAGGTCTGGTGACCTTCGACCTTTCCATTAACCCCTATGATGCGCCATTTTTACCTCATCCTGTATATTGACATTCAGGTTAATGTCACCATATTTGTGGTTATTATCATATGGTTTCTCCAGCCTTCTTCAGGTGCCTGGTAACCTTCTAACTGGAGCTAGATAGGGCGGTTTTAAGCTAGTATATATATATATAAATGACTGATAAAATTCAGATAGGCGTTTTTCTGAGCTAAAATAACTTTGTGATAATTAAAATAGATATTTAATTTCTACGTAATACTTGTAGATAAGGAAACAATAGTAGGGAATTTTATATACCGTATATTTCTACGTATAAGGCGACCTATAGATAAGACAAGACCAAAAATTTAGGTAAATAGTATGACTACTGACTGTGACCCATATGACGAAACTGTAAATGGCGATATTTATGGTGAGCTCTTTGCATCAAATGATGATGTTCTTAGTAATTTTGATGGGTTTTAATTATCTATATGGGTGTCTTATATTTTTTCATTCTGTAATGAGAAATAAAGATTTTATAGCATCTTAAATAAATTCTGTATAATGTATGTTACTGAAAAATAAAGTTTGCATATTAAATGTTATTGTTATTTAACACCCCAGTCAGTTAAATGCCATACATGATAGACGCCTAGGTGATCATGTCTCTTTCGATACATGACTGAAGATTTTCCTGTAATACGTTGCCGTTTCTCTCTGCAGTAGACTGATTGCCAGCCAATAGGGCCAGTCTCTCCTCTTCAATCCATAGCTGGAGGGAGTAAGGATGGATTCATACCTTTTCCAACGGTATTTGCGTGTAAGTGATTGCAAGAACCCGACTAGAATTTGTACTCGGCTCTTCGATTTCCCGTTCCGGGTCCATAATCCACTGTACCACTCACTACCACGTGAAATATTGATTGGTGTGAACACTGACACTGCTCTACAAATCAAGAACGAAAGATTTGTTAACGTTATTTGAAACTTTTGCGTGTTACTTGCAAATTGTTGCGTAATCGTCTCTTGAATATCGCATTTTAATGTGAATTCAAGAAAGAAAAATAGTTTTATTGCATTTATAACTTTACTAAAACATTATAATGTGGATTGTTTCAATTAGAAATATTTACATCGGTATTTAACATAACGAGGTAGTTATTAGCCTAACGCGATCCATGACACAAGCATATTAGCCTGCCGATACACCACATGGTTTAAGGTTAGCTTTTTGTAACTGTTGTATAAGACAACCGCCTTTTTTTTGGGGGGGGGGCGATTTTTAATGTTTAAAAGTCGCCTTACATGTCAAAATATACGGTAAATAGCAAAATGTTATTTAAGAATATTTTACTCTAGACTATTATATAATAATTTGTTTATTTGTTTTCAATGTGCCATTACTCATTTTTGTGAATAAGTAGTTCACGCTGAAAGAACTAAAAAAAAAATTAGATGAATGATAAACTCAGGTAAATGATTTAGCTTATGTCACAGGTACAAGCGTTCGTCTTCTGACGTCAGCTAACGTGGCGTTTTTCCAAAATAACTTACACTTGTAAGTTGTTTTTTGTCAACCTACAAACACGTTGTTTTTTTTCCAGCGTAATAATTTGATTTTTAGCACATCATACCGAACACACACACACACACACATGCACACACACACACGTGAATACTCGTAGAGTCGATCAGATGTGTCCAGAGCTGATAGATTTGGCTACTTTAAAAAAAAAAAAAAAACTAATGCTCTTAAATTTTGAATTTTCTACTTGTAACATATCCTTTTAAAAATCTGGGCTAATTTCTGTTTGAATTTCTGAGATGAGGAGGAGTTACCATTATTTACATTCAGACTAATGTCCTCATCTTTATTGTTACAATATTTCGGTCGTTGTATATCCCGGCCTTCTTCAGGTCTCTGGTAACATCCAGGGAATATTTTAATCCACGAGATAGATTGCCCTCGTTCCACTGTCTATGTCAGGAGAGATCGCTTGTGCTCTTGAGTATTGCTCAATTATTGTTCGGCTTACTTCAGGATTATCCCATCGGACATAAACCTAGTGTATTAAAGCGTTGCGAGTTTGTAAGTTCAATCTTTGGGACGATTAGTACAGACTTAGAAACAGTGGAAACAGGCTGGGCAATAATTAAGCAACAGTAAAAAAAAAAAATTCTTCATTTCTGGGAGGAAGAGTTATCATTATTTATTTATAAATGGTGCGGCAGAAATACCTCCCACATTTTAAAGGTTGATAAAAGGACAAAAGTGACTGCTATTAAAAATATTTGATATTTAAATAAAAGGCTACGGTTTTCATTCATTTGATTTTGAAAATGACACTCTCCAAATTCGCCATACACTGATGGAGACGATTTCTAGACGTCTAAAAAGTTCTGGCAATTTGAGGTCTTCCAGGTGGCTTTCATTTAAGCGCTTAACTTGTGGCCCTGAATATTTTTCAACCTATATTATTACCGATTTTTTTTTTTATCCGGAACAGAATCATTCCGACTTGTCATGAAATGAGCACGAAAATGTTACAATTACAGATTCATCAGTCTTAAACATTTCAACAACAAACGCACGGTATGCACTGGTCCAAGCTATGATGATAACTGATGGTTTCCGAAAAGAAATGGTAAGATTTTAGCTAGATGGGAACCTTTTTGCTCCTTTTTTTTTTAATTCACTAGCATCATGCAAATGACAGTTTAAAATGTGGGAGGTATTTTGCTACACTTTGTATTATTTATATTAGGACTAATATCCCTATCCCTTTTTTTGTATCACAACGCTTCGGCCGTTGTGCTCTTCGGTTTTCTCGACAAGATCTCCATAGACATGAATATTGGAAAGAGAACATTCAATTCAATTCAATGTGATACTAGGTGGTCGCTACGTAAGCGGGATACAGCCATGTTTAATTTCTACCTCACAATAAATGGATACATATTTGTTTCTCTATCAACAAGACTGCTACTATCTACTCACTGGTAACATACCATTATAACCTCTACTAAAGCAAAGTGGATACTAAATCAATATTATCCAGTGGCTACCACTAAGACTTTAGCAAACTTTCCCACTGCCATGGCGTAGCTTCCTTGTACCTTTTTCTATAAATACTTTCATGATGAACTTTCCTCTTTGGTATTCATTGGGGTTTCATTTTTATAAGTTATTTTTATTTGGCTCCCCCCACGCTTAACGCTGCCATAGATTTAATAAAGGGTCCAGTTCGATATTCCCTGAATTTTAATTGGATCGCTAAACGCCTGAGGAAGGCTAATGAGAAGAAAATTAATTTAAAATGTAGTAGCGTTGGTCTTCCAAATATAACCCAACCTGGTAAACGTGATGTGTGGCTGCATTTCTATGCTTCTAAGTTATTGTGAAGTTTTAAAAACTTGTGTTTTTCGTGTGTTCGATTCTCTCGTGTTGTAATCGTAATTGTCTTATCTGTTGAAAGTTTCGTTTGATAAGAAAATTTTATATTTAAAACTAAATGTTTATTCAGCAAAAACAAAAAAAATACCTTGAAAGTTCAAAGAAAATAAAATTCAGAAGTTTTACCTAGAAACAAATGTTACATCATAGTTTTACATAATATTCAGTTGTTCTCTCCAGAGTTGCTGGGGAAAACCGCACTTTTATCTCGTGCCATAGGTCTGTCTGCATAAGTAGCTACTTGTAAAAAAAGAAAGGTACAGACACTTGATATAAATAGATATAAATCGATTCAAATATATCCCTGTAGTGTGAGTGAAATTGACAACAAAAAATATTAATTCGTCTCAATGGTATGTAGAACTTCAGACCGCGGTATGCAATCATACAATATACGAATATGTGTCAGTCTCGTGTTATTTATTATCGCAACAAGCAAAGGCATTATGTGTAAATGTAACTTTACTCTTGGATATTCGTATTTAGAAACCAATTCTAGATTTGTTCCTGAAGCCATCGGGATGTCATATATTTCATCACTCATTTTTATTTATTTTAATTCTTATTCCGTAGAAAATGTGTATTTTGTTGAGGGATTTCTATTCATATAGTTTATCGACTATTTTATGCTTAGATTAAATTGTCAAAGCCACAATTAAATCAAAACGGCTGCCATAACAAAAAATCTTAATCTGAAAAGACTGGCCTAATTATCTTGATTAGAAGACGAGGGTTAAACTAGTTTGGTCATGTAACCAGAAGAGGAAAAGGAAGTTTTTGTATAGATCTGTTGTGTAGGAACCTACCACCCCTCTTGAAGATGAACTCGTCTACAAACAAGGACGTTAAAAGAGTGGCATGTCAAAAGACAGTGTAGAAGAAGTTCTGACCTGAGTTAGTTATAGACTACTCAGGCGATATCTGTACCAACTTACCAACCGAATAAACCCCATTTTATTGTTACATGTTATTTGGCGTTTGTCTTTATTAACCCCAAATTAACATCATAACAAGATCCTACAAAAACAGCTTAGCTGGCCACGTCGTAGATCCCCTAAAAGATTGAAAGACTAAATCAGAGAAGACACTGAAATGCCATTTCTTGAAAGGATTGCCTTGTCATGGAAGAAATTTCAAAGTTGCCTCTTACGAATTATACGCGAGTTTTCATATCTAATTATGAAATCGTTTTTCGTTTCTGGCATAATTACTTTGATTAGAAAAAGAAGTTTAAACTGGTTTGGTCATGTAATCTGAAAAGGATAATGAAGCTTTGTGTATCGATCCTACAGAGACAACTTACCTGGAAAAATACCATGTTGTAGCTCACGTAAGAGATGGAAAGACCAAATCAAAGAGGACACTGAAATAACACTTGAACAGATTTGTCCTGGACAGGAAGAAATGGTAAAGTGATGGACAAGAAGTGTGAAAGGATCTTTTTCAGATTGTAACTAAGGATAAGAGAGTAGCAGAAGAAAAAGAAACTCAAATTAAAATTTACTAATGTTGGTCTTTCAAATATAACTCAACCTGGTAATCTCGAAGTGTCAATACGTGTTCACGTTGCTTAGTTACTGTAATTTTGTATAAAACGGTGCTTCGCGCGATTCGTTTCTCTATAGCTGTAGTAATTGTCTCTGATGTTTGCATTATGAAACTGTCGCAGTGTGCCCAAACACCACTCCCACCTTTTCTTAAACAACCCCGGATATGCCGTCCGGTAGAGAAAGGTCACGGCCCTTGTGTGCTAAAAATAGCAACGACATCCTTTCAAACTGTCAGAAACACACAAAACTCAATTTTCGCCACTAAACAAAAATAAAAGATCTTTAATTTCGAACCAAAATTAATTTAAATACAGTCAACAAACACCGAACTCACTTTTGACTGTAATTAATACGGCCCGAAATTAATTATATTCATTTACTTGTTTAGCGTCACCGCCGTCTCTTGTATGAACCGTCATATCTAAATGCCCGAGACTTCGCCGCGGTTTTTAGCCGGCCCGGGGAGCAGCCCGGCTTTCGGGCTGGGTTGCGACCCATGGCAAAGTCTAGTTTGGACCATATCAGGCTGCTAAGACAAGCCAAGACCAACTTGGACCAGAACTTGACTAAGCTTTGACCAGCTTGGACATGTTATGACCAATCTTTGACCAGTGACCCTATGCGGAAACGCTTGGGTTTTTCCCACGAAAAAACGACCTTGTGTCACGACTTGACCGCGTGGGAGTCAAGTAATCCCACGAAAAACGACCTTGTGTCACATCTTGACCTCGTGGGAGTCAAGTAAATACCGCCGGCCCGGGGGAGCAGGAAGCCTCCCTGATTCGCGACTTTGACGCGCCCAGTCAAGTCGACCAAGCCCAGCAGCTGACGGGACCCAGCAGCAGTTGTTCAAACAGTTCTTTTCAGGGCTAACTTCCGAAAGTCATTCGATCACCACTTTTCGAGGATCCACTCACTTCACTTTTCGCTACTGCCTTCCCTCTGACGCCAGCTCACTCCTGCAGCTTCCAGCTCACTCCTGCAGCTTCCAGCTCGTTATCGTCCGGACATCGTTCCCGAACAAACGACCTCTGTCTTCTTACCATCCACCGTTCGCTAATAAAGACACGATTTCCATCGTCTACAACGGACCATCTGCGTTTGTCATCCTTCTTTGCTATTGCCTTTGTGTCCCCTGTTTTAGTTGTACGGTCGATTGGCACTCACACTTCTCGGCCCGCTGCAACAAAACCAACTTCTCTTGTTGTTTCTCTTTGATGCCATTGGGGTATCATGTTTCTACAGAAGCATTTTTTATTTTAATTGGTAATCAGAAAAATATGTATCTTGTTTTTAAAGATTTCTATTTGCACATGAGGTGCGTCTATATCACTTAGACCAGCGTTGTTTCTCAACTTGGGCGCACTAATGCAGCCCGAAAGGTGAGCCCCAGGTTAACAGAAGAATAATTTATTATATTTAATTTTTTTTTTTGTAATGTTAGATATGGAAGCCATGTGCTTGGAGTCTCTAAGTCAAGGTTTTGTCATTTGATATTTTAAACAGGATGCTAAATTCCTTAATCTTTTAAGGAGTGGATAATACTTTTGCTTTCTTCGGGGGATTTAAATTAATCATTACTGGCCTCTCTAAAAAAACCAAAAAAATAGGTTATTCATAAATCTTGTTAACTGAAAACTGTACTACTAATCTTCTTTGGAAATGATAAATCAAAATTTCATATTTTCAAATTTTGTGACTAACTTTTCCTTAGCACGCTCCCAAAGTTTTAGTTATTCTACAAGTGTGCCCTGACGTGAAAAAAAAGTTTGAGAAATACTGAGTTAGACAACTGACTGTAATGGAGATAGGTGTGTAAGAAATCTAGTAGCAACAACAGTTAACTGTCGCCTTAAAAATACCGAAAGCAATGATTAAAAACAAACTTTCTTTCCTTTTTCATTCGCCTTATGTGGAGGGTCATTCAAAAAAATTTTAGCCTGCATTGTATTTTGCTTTCGTTCTGCCTCAATTTTTTTTTTTTTTTAAAGCATGGGGTGGGGGATCTCCTCAGTATATATATATATATATATATATATATATATATATATATATATATATATATACCACTTCACAAAATTTATCGGCTTTTTATGATTAAATTCGCAAAATCACGAGAACGTAGGTCCAGAATAATAGTTGTATTCAAGTTTTATATATATATATATATATATATATATATATATATATATATATATAATGATTAACTGCCCTTTTAAATAAGTATACATGAATACAAATTTTATATTCGTAATTTCATAGAAATATCAATGAATTATGCAGCAAGAAAATTTAAATAAACATGATTTTTACGACAGTAAATTATTCTTATAAATAAACAATCTTATAAATAAATGTTTAATACCTTTGTCAATTCTCAGGAATAACGAAAATGTATAAATCCACTTTCATATCTTTGGGTTTATTAAAATTCTAATCATCACTTTTTAAGAACAATAAACATTATCGAGGTAGTCAAAAGTGTATGCAATAATAGTGGTGTCAAGGGAATAACCGTCCTTTTGACAAACCATTCTTTTGGCGGGTTCTAAAATTAAACATTACCGATAAGCTTTTTTTTTTTTTTTTTATCCTAAAAAATATAATGTTTTGACAGTTGTTACGAAAAGTTGATTTATGTGCAAAATATTTTAATTTGAAACCTTCGCCTTTCGAAAAGTAACGCTACAATACTGTTATCTATGAGTTAATGTCATCTAATCAGTATCTATAGTTATTGCTTCAAAATCTGGACTCTCAAAAGAGAGAAGTTTTCAGCTGGAAACGGGAAAACTTCAGAACAAAACCATTCAGTGTTAGTATAATGCATTACAGCCAAGTATTTGAAGACATGGCAATCAGAAAATATTAAAAAAAAAACAAAAAAAAAAAACGAGTATTCGTGTTATGCAGATTAAAACGAGTTTAATAATCGCGCAATTCATATTAATGATTATTTATGTGCGTGTATGTAATTGAAGATTTTATTTATACTGCTTAGAACCGATGTTCGCTAACTTGAAATTATCATGCAAAGATACTGAAAAACTGTGTTGGCCTCAAATGGAGATTCTGGATAAATATCCAGAAACAACTGATCGTCTTGTATCATGGTAATAACATCCGCAGAATATAAAACTCAGCATGATAGAGCGGGTTAGTCAATATCTGCACTAGAAAATCTGTTCCTTTTATGGGAAGGAAACTGCAAGAAATTTGGTACGAACACAACACAGACCCAGGACCTGTAACGGTTTTATTGGACTTTACAATACACACAGTCAGAACAAAGATAATCGTCCAAACATCGTGATCAAAGACCATAAAAACAGAATGTGCTTTCTTATTGATATGACAGTTTTTTCAGACTGTACTTTGTACAATAGTTCCAATTGTGACTGGGGTTTGGAAAATGTTCTTATAGACTCATTGAAGTGATTCCTCGTATCTCTCATGTCGTAAAGGAATACAAAAAATTGTTCTCACAAGTACACAACAGACCATACGAAGGGTGTTATCTATGTAAAATGTACGTACTCTTACGTTATTTTTATATTTTTTACAAAAATGTTCAGTAGAAAATGTCATGATGCCATTTCTGACCTCAGGTTTCTGTGTAGGACCCGGAAGGAAATAAGTATACAACGGAAAACGACGATTATTATTATTATTATTTGATATCTTCTCTGGCACTTAAATGTTTCAGCTGGGTGATGATGATCATATCTCCTACGCGTAGTTTAGAGACACAACAGTTTCTTCAGTGCATGAGCTGTTTGCAGCAATGCTACCGCCTGCTAACTTTCAATGATGTCAGGTATCCCTAAAGTGTTCTTCGAGACAGAAAGATTTCAAACACAAAAAGGAAAACGTCAGCTGCTGCTGCTTGGTGTATTTCTCTGATTCACCCTGCCATGTCTTTTTGTATCTCTATTTTCGCCATCACAGCGTTCTTATTCCAAGGTACCGCAACGTACATGGTTGCTCATGTGCACAAATCTGATATCAGGGCGGTTGATCTCCAAACTCTCGTTAGTCAAGATGGTTGTTTCTCCACATGAACTTCACTTGTTCATTCTCGGTTGATGATTATTTTCATTTTTTTTTTTCTCAAGCAGGTCTTATACTGTAATTTAACGATCAGAAGCAATTCATACTAAACGGTGCTGGGTCGTAGCATTTCTTCATATCATCTCTACATCAAACAAAATCTTTCTCTGTATCGTGGTTCTTATTAAATAATCACAGTTCGAACCACAGTCCCAATTTTACCCAGACATTTTTAGATTTTGTCCGTCACTGTTCCAAAGGCAACCACAGCAGAAATAAGTTCTACTTTCTTCAGCCTCCACAAGCGTGTGCTATCTTACGAGTCAAATATAAATACTTTTCCTCCTCCACTATTCTTACGTACTCTGGTACCGTTTTATCGATCATCCAACACTGTCTTCCTGGCTTTCTTGCTACCATTATCCTATTATAACTGTTCCTGTCCCTCCCTGTGTTTGTTCGCACGACCGTTACGCCCTGCCAATACCTTATAAATAATGGATTATTCCATTTTGATCACGGGAAAAGACACTACTTGGTTTCAGTGAGAAAATGAAAGATAGAAGTGTTTAATGTATCCTGGCAATACCTCATAACTAATGAACTATTCTGTTTTGATTGCATAAAAAACATATCAGAGACGTTACTCGGTTTCAGTGAGAAAATGAAAGAAGAAAGGGAAGATAGAAGGCTTCAACGACTGTTTTAGTGAAATGGAAAAAGTTGTCGTTTTAAAATCTTTTCATTTGTATCCACTTCTTAAAATAACGACCAGCATTCATATTTATGATTGTTATTGCAATATTTTATTAAAGTTGTTAAGCTCAAATATTTAATGATGCGATAGAGGAATTTCTATGGATAGTTTGTTGCCGTAGAATTCATCATGAACTTATTCATTCATTAACTGAAGAATTAAGACTCATCAGAAAATTATAATAGGAAATTTTCACGGGTCTTTTTAGTTGTTGTTATTACTTTCGTGTGCTTAAGCCCAATGGCTGACGATTACTGTTGGGACTTGAGTGACAGCAAAGTTTCCGCAAATATCTAACACTTTTTTCACTATTCTTGCGTCTTCCAATTTTCTGTTTTGTTAGTGCTTTGATTTTATTCCTATAACTCGTTAGATTATCCAATTTACTATCTGGCAAACTGTTATAGAGTAGTTTCACAGTGGAGGCTTCTATTTCACTAAGTCGGTCCTAAAAAGGTTCGACGTACAAAACGTTAAGAACTTGATATAATAGTTAATGACGCAGCAATCTAGTTGGGGTGGCTGATACTTTAATGTCCGACATCGACTGACTCACCAACTCTCTGAGCTACTACTACTACTAATAATAATAATTATAGGTGGGAGAGTCTATTAACAATAGAATAGGTATGTTCCAGTATAACACAAACATACGTTACTTTGATCTTATCACTTGGATGGGGTGGTCTATCTTGATGTCAAAATCCCGACTATTTTACTGTTTTAATTTCCAGAATAGATTTTGGTTTGTGATGAAGGCATTTGCTTACATAGGTCAGTGGTTCTCAACCGAGGTTCATGTGGAGTCTCTGGTGTCCATGTAAAATTAGTGGGGTCTACACAAAAATAGCAAATATTTTAAAATGGTTTATTAAGAGTTATTTTACTAATGTTTCATAGAAATTTAGTTGTTAAATACAAGTTTATTTTCAATAAATTAGTTCTACTTCAAAATAAAGCATATACATTTATTATTTCTATAGTAGAATTTCTAAACTTATCTATTAGTAAAAAATAAAATAAACTTATTTCTTTTTCATCAAATGGTTATGAGGGTCTACAAAAAAAGTAAAAGTGGTCCTTGGGTAAAAGAAGTTGAAAACCACTGAAATATGTGAACCCAAATTACTTATCCAATTTCTTATATATCACTGTCCTTCATGTTTTATATACTTCTTTTGGGTCAGCGTCCTGCATTAACTTCCGGTGTGATTTACAATCTCATCGCTTTTCTCTACAGAACAGACATTTGCTTTTTTTTTTCTGTGTTTTGCTTATTTTGACCATAACTTGTGCTGAGTTATTTATATTTATGAGATTCCATTTCGCAATTCAGGTATTCTCTGCGTATATCCATGTCTTGTTGTCTATTTGTTTCTGTTTACTTTTTTTTCTGCTTTCCTCACTTTTCTTGCGTATTTCGTTAGTTTCTCTTGATCTGTTCTTAGGATCAGTTTTCCTATTTTGCAAATCACATTCTGGTCATATGAATAGTGTAAAGCCATGTACAGAATCATTAATTTCGTTGAACCAGTCATTTTTCTCTTAACCAAATTAGGAAGGATCCTGTATACTCCATTTTTTCTTTTTATTCCATTTCAGTCAGGATCATAGTCCACAAATTGTGAACTCCGTAATCTTCTCAATGCTTGTATAGTATACGCCTTACCAGGTCTATATAACCGGTTTTGAATTCCAAGTTGTCTTCTTTCCAGATTGGCTGCCAACCAAGGCTAGAGAGCTCAGTGTACCCTGCTATTTAATCTATAACTGGGAGGAGAGATGGATTCATACCTTTCATAAGAGTGTCTGTGCGAAAGTGACTGTAACGAACCTGACTGGAATTCGCACTTATTTCGCCGATTTCTCTTTCTGAGACATTAATCATTACACTACATGTATATTCTCATAGTTGACAATGACCATATCTTAATCCCTTTCATTAAATTTATACTGTTTAGTTTTGTTTTTTTATATCGTTCTTATTCACTTAAGATATATTGATTGCAAGCCAAAAAATCATTAATGTTACCATTATGTTACTAAGAACTTAGTATTGTTATCGTTATGTTACTATGAAAACTACCAATAAAACTATGAATGGGACTACAAATGTTACTATGAAAAATACAAATGAAAACTACGTTTCTCATTGGCTAAAAGCGATAACTGCCATTTTGAATAAGTACTTCGAATAATGGTTAAAGGCCAAACGGAATCCACCATTCTGGTCAAAAAATTAAACAAATCTTACTTAGGATTGAATAAAAGGATCTCATTTGTGTGGGCACAAATGATGGTACAATCCTTGCCATCATGCAGAAGCTATGTGAGAATGTCAGTCGAGAAATAATCGCTTTAGGCTAGACTCAATGGAAAAAAATCTGATCTCATGGATTTCGTTATTTCGTTTTGTTTGTTATTTAATGTCGAAATCTAAATATTTTGAACTCAATTTTATGGTTTCAACTGAATATATTTTGAACGCAATCGTATGCTTTCAACTACAGATAAAATGTATTGTTGGTCATTTTAATATAAATACATATTATTTATTGGTTGAATTTTATCTAGCAGCATATCAATATTTCTATGGGTTACGCACATTTATTTTCAGCTTTTCGTTTGCTGTGTAGTAAGCTTTTGCGTTTATCATCAGTAAATATAGTTTTTACTTAATAATATCACGTAACCGCTACAAATTAACACAGAATTTTAAGATTTAAAATTTTATAAATTATTCTAATTAGTATTTTAAAAGAATGAAAACAATTCTTGTAAAAATTCATTATTCGTCGGAAAATCTTTTTAAGACAAAAATATCCATAATATATCTTATTAATAAAAGCAATTAAAAGCTTTTTCTAATTAAATAATAGAAATGCCGAAATCTAAAAATTTTGTAAGTAATTTTATGCTTTCATCTACAGATATTTTATACATAATTTTATACTTTCAGGGTAAAGGTATATTTTTTAGATATATAGTTTGTAGATCATAAAATATATTGTTGGTAATTTTACTATAAAAAGGTATTTACACACACACACACGTGTATTGCATTGATTGTCATTTTGATATAAAAATGTATTGTTAGTAATTTTATTATAATACTGTACTGCTGATTATTATTTGGGTGTTCAATATTTGCGCGTAGGTGGGACCTAAAAAAAGGGTGGACCTAGGAACAACGGCAATTAAGGGGTGGTCCGAGGCTCCTCAAAACCTCTAATCTTCCGATCAGTCCTTGTAGTTTATCGTCATGACCAGGACGTCTAATGTCATGGAAGCCCGAAACTTTGTATAACCCCAGAATAGACATCACTGAAGAAGTATTCTGGTGCGAAATATATGCCTATAAAACGAACTACAGTTATCATAATTCCATATTTTTTTTTGTTTTTACTACGATATTATTATTGTTCTTTTAAAAGATTTTGCCAAGCCACACCAAGTTTTCATAGTCTAAGTAACATTTTGTTATATTTGCCAAGTTTATGTTGTGGTTTGGACTGATTAATGCCTTGCCCTTTAAACAATTGGGATCATAGGGATTAGATTTGATATTTAGAATTTTATATATATATTGTCTATTTAGACAGCAAATTCTCTGTAATTTATTCAATCATGTCTGATTGAATAAATTACTGACATTATGTCTGCTAATTTTTAATAAAATCCATTCATACTCACGAATAATCTTCCGTGTATTGATGTTAAAGGAGAGAAATGTCCTATAGCTGTTTAAATCTATTTTATTTTCATTTCCCAAGTATTTTCGATCTTCTTCCAAGATCAATGCTTTAATGCGCACATGTCCATAACATTATAACATAGAGAAAAATAACGTAATGGATAATTTTTTCACGTTCTAATAAACGCTCAGCACAATGTCAACCGTTTTGCATTTAAAAGCGTAATGAAAAAATATGGTAATGGGTAACAACGTACAACTTTCTTTAAATACTTGTACTAATGAACAACCTATAGTTTTGTACTACTTGCACCCCTGAAGATGATCTTAGTTAAAAATCTTATTTTCCTTGAGTCAACGAATGACCATAAAGTAATAGAGGAAATTTTAGCGTCTTTTTGTGGTGAAAAACACATTGATTGGAAATTCTTGCAAAAATCAAATAATTGTCAGATTTTAATGAAACATTATGGACATATTCACAAATTAATTAAATTATTTTAGAAACGTTTCTTTTTAGAAAATCTTTTTTCTGTTACCCACACTTACTTTAATGAATTTATCGAAATTTCATATTGTAGGGCTGTAAGTTATATTAGTTATAAGCACAGGTCCTGGGAGTATTTAATTAATTTTTTTATTACTTTATTTATTTATTTATTTGTTTTTGCAAAATAGTACCCCAGTTAGAGAAAATTTTCTCTGGATCGTAAAATAAAAGGTACAATAAAACTATTATTTAATTAGAAAAAGATTTTAATTGCTTTTATTAATAAGATATATTATGGATATTTTTGTTTTAAAAAGATTTTCCGACGAATAATGAATTTTTACAAGAATTGTTTTCATTCTTTTAAAATACTAATTAGAATAATTTATAAAATTTTAAATCTTAAAATTCTGTGTTAATTTGTAGCGGTTACGTGATATTATTAAGTAAAAACTATATTTACTGATGATAAACGCAAAAGCTTACTACACAGCAAACGAAAAGCTGAAAATAAATGTGCGTAAACGTTGTGATGTGTGACTTCCAGACTATGTAGGTGACAGGCATGTCCTCACCTGTAATGGTTGTGATAGGCTTTCCATGATTAAAGCAGGAAAACTGAGTCATATGCGACGTCATCGTACCTGAGTACAGATCAACCACGAGATAACATTAAATAATAGCAGCTCATATTACATTTGTGGAAAAGTGTACAAGTGGTAGTCTGAAACATTCACAGAAATACACCAAATGACAACAGAATATGTGTCTTATGTCTGCCAACTTTGTGTTAGAGGTTTTAAAAGTCTGTCTGGTTTAACTAACCATATCAGTTCTAGTGTTATAATGAAGTTTTGCTATGGTCATACTCTGCATCGAAGTGACTGCCATCATAATACATGAACAGTGTGGACAGAGGAATCAACACTACACGGTGACTGTCCGTTTCGTGCTTTAATGCGGTCTAAAATAGTGAGAAACTGCCAGCCCCCATGCTTAGTTGATACTTATGTCCACATTGTCTGTATCTATAAAAGCTTTATCTTTGATATTTAGCAATCTTCCTCTATCTTCTATGTGTCATATCACTTCAGGGCGTGGGTGACCATGGCTCTCCGCAACCCCCTATCTCTTGCAGCTCTTAGAAACGTTTACCTTTGTACTACTCCTTTCACTCCCCGTCCAGCCATCCATTCACGTAAGCTAATCAAGCAGGTAACCCGCTTTTTGCCTTCAGTAGGTGAGTATTGAATTTCTTAAGCCCTCTTTCCTCATTATGCGCTCCAGAAATTTCAGCTGTTCTTTGCTGATTCTATGTGTTTCCTTAAGACTTACTTATTGTTTACATTCTCTGTCCATAGTATTCTCAGAAACCTTCTGTAGAATCACATTTCTGTTGCTCTTCTCTTCATCTCTGAAGAAATTGTCTAGTTCCTTGCTATATATGAAGATTTATATTACATAGCAGTTCAGCATTCTTATCCCTCCCCTATAAATATAGCAAATTTTAAACACTATATATTTTTTATTACGTTTTAAACGTTATTTTTAGTCGGTACGCGTATTTAATTAGACGATCCGTTTATTTATTAAACAGTATATTTATTTATTTTCATCTGCCGGCCTAGATATTCGAGAAATCCTCCTGGAGAGCGCATAATTTTCTCTAAAAAGATTTTTTTGCGCGTCTATTCAAATACGAGTGCCCACTGAAAATAACGTTCAAGTAATGAAAAATATGGAATATTAGTGTTTAAGCCTTTTTATTATATCCTTACTCTGTCCTGGACATTGAGGTCTACCTGGATTCTATCCTCTTTGAATTTTTTATTCAAAAAATATACATGTATGTGTATGTATATATATTTATATATTTTGCATATGTATGTGTATATTTACCACTAATATTAGCTATATATATATATATATATATATATATATATATATATATATATATATATATATATATTCGTTGTCCCTCTTATTACCGAGAAGTAAAAACAAGAACAAAATCTATTTCCATACCTCAGGATGTCTGTAAGAACAGACGAAAGCTTGTAAAAACTAAAAAAGACCTTATGCAACTGGAATTTATGAACAGGGATCATATCATTCATATACAGGTTTGGGGTTGGTGTATCTCATTTATATTGTTTGCAAAGATGTATTCTCGCCATTTAAATCATTAACCTTTATATTTGTTTTTTGTATGAATGATTCATATATATATATATATATATATATATATATATATAATATATTATTATTATAAAAACATTTTACATAGCTAAGCAGAAACTTTCATGTTTCGGAACTATAACCGTTCCTTTTCGGGTGATGGTAGACCTATAATGGTTCCGAAACATGAAAGTTTTTGTGTAGCGATGTAAAATGTTTTTATTGTAATCTATTATAATAAAAACATTATAATATTTTGCTCTACTTTGTATTGAGCACTTTTTAAAAAGTAAATGCTAAGAACTGTGGATTCTTATTCTCTCTGTTCTTTCTCTTATTTATGAAATATATATGTGTATGTGTTGGGTAAAATATATGATAAAGTGGAAAAAGTTTTCTTGTGACGCGTTTCGTTGTTTAGGACATCATCGGACAATATTCGTTATGTTGATGCGACTATACGCGTCACACGAAAACTTTCCCACTTTGTCATACATTTTTCTCCAGTATATAGAGCTGAATTAGAATTTTCACTGAATAATATTCGTTCTGTGTTATCAATATTCATTGTTAAATTAAGTGCATTGACAAAAAAGGAGATGATATTGAAATTTGCTTTGTAAATGCTTTTTCATGCCAAGGGCTTATTGATGCATCCACCTATGTATACGCCATTTTTTTTTTAACAGAATGCCGCTCAGCTGTTGAAATAAGTCAAAAAGAAATGATAGATTAATGGCGTGAAGCTTCAGCCTCTACTGCCCCGCCATCAGCGTCCGCCTCTGACGTCATTGACCAATATTATAAAATAGGTATTACTTTCGAAGCGTTTCTCGTGTATGCCTGCAAGTGCGTGTGCGCGCATGTATACACACACACATATATATATATATATATATATATATATATATATATATATATAAAATGCAAAGTATTTTCTTCTTCAGAAATAGGTTCTTTATCTCTGCTACAAAAAATTGAGCAATGCCGAAAAACGAAATGGCTTGTACCTGCTGAAACGTACGGCTCATTTCAAACAGAAAGCAACGTCTTTCTCTATGTATTTGGCAGCATTCCAAATGTACTTCCCTTGCTAAATTGGTAGCACAAAATGGGCTTCAAGACAGGAATGTAACATTTTTACCGTCTCTACTAATTTAGAGAGTTTGCTTAACACGAATGCACATGTGCTTATGTAGAAGGATGTGCTGAAAAGATTTCATCCAGACCTATTTTCCTGAATCTGACCACACGACCAGACTTATTTTTAACCCCTTCTTGGTGGGGTTGATAACTTTCCAGCATCCTCTCGTATTTGCATTTGTGCTAAATAGAAGATGTCCACTTGTTATTGTTGGAAGTTTGAATGAATGCAAATAGACAGAGAATACTTTTCTGGTGTCATTCCTTATTATGGTATCTGCTTCTCTCGCTGTCTGAGTGCAGATAGTGGGAGTGCATCGAAGATGATTAACAGTTTAGTTTGTACATTTACTTTTCCTGCTGTTGCAGCTACCTTCCTCGTCTCAGATGAAAGCCGGCGTCACACTTACTCGTCTCCATTCTAACTCTGTTTATTCTTTCAAATAAGTGGCGGTAAAGAAAGAGAAACTTTTTCTGAAGTTATTGAATTGTTCGAAGATTCTGAATTTTTTCTATTATTCCATCCTTTCAGCTCGAAACAAAAACATGACGAATATCTGGTCTAATCTACGAAGTAATGCTGAAGTAGGTTGCAACATATTTTTCTCGGTATGCAACAGCATCTCCTGATGTCGTATAAGAATCATAATAATATATATATATATATATATATATATATATATATATATATATATTTATTTCTGTTTATACGTTAGTTTTATAGATACAAATATTTAATAAATACTCTGTTTATAAACAGTGTTAACTATATTTACTGGCCTAAATGTCTGAGAAATATCGAAGAAAATATGTCTTCCGACAAGAATCGAATCTGTATCCCACACGGAACCGTCATTTGGCCTGACGTGCTATACCATTTAGTTATAGAGGAAGCGTCTGGTTAGCAAAGTCAGGGCATTTTCTTAAATATTTGTATTTATAGAATAACGTAGAAAAAATTATATTAAAATTGTCGAACTTCGTCCATTTCATAGTATATGATTCCATTTGTTTACGTTAAGATACACCTCGAGCAGATATGATGGTTTGAGAAAAATCATGTAAATTTGACTTTGCTAACCAGACGCTTCCTCTATAACTAAATGGTATAGCACGTCAGGTTAAATGACGGTTCCGTGTAGGATACAGATTCGATTCCTATCGGAGGAGGACACATATTTTCTACGATATTTCTGGGACATCCAGTCCGGTAAATGTAGTTAACTCTGTTTATTATAAACAGAGCATTTACTTAAATATTTTTATGTATAAAAATAATGTATAAACAGAAAATATATTAAAATAAATGTGGGAATTAGTCCATTTCATTATTTTATATAAATTCTGGACTAAACCCTTTATTTAATCTACTGTTCTCGTTTCACTTCCTATGTCTTGTGATATTTCCTGCCTGATTATTGTTTGTCCGTTTTCACTGATTTAAGTACACACTGCCCGGCCCAGGGATTGAACTCACAATTACTATGTCGCCAAATTCACGAATTAACTCTTTAATCTACTAGGCTATTGTCCCGTTGGACCTACGAGGCAATAGCCTTGTCTACACCAGTAGACTACCCAGATCGATACACACCTGAGGAAAGGGTTACAAAGTCCGAAATGCTTTGATAATATCAGCAAAGATGATATCAATAGTGTCAATAACTTTTCATCCCAGAAATTTAAACAGATATTTATCTAACATATAAATGAATTGCTGTTTCTTTTCAAAGAAAACGTTTTCCTGTCCGATAGCAATTTCAGTGGGGTACGTACGCACGCAGTGAAATGTGTTACTCCATCAATAAATAGATTAAAGGAATTTGAAGATTGTTCTATTGTTGGCAAGGAATTACACTTTTATTCCTCGCTGTTAAAACAGAAATTCCTCAATGATGCATAGTGTGTTTTTGGCACTGCAAGTGACGCTGAACTGCCAATTCTTTTGACTTGCAGAAAAATACTTTTTACTAAAAAGTGAATTCTCTCCTGCACATGTAACGGTCGATTTCATTAGTTTTTGTTTAGCGACAAATTAATACTTTTTATGAGTTATTTTATGCCAAATCTTTTTTATTACAGTGAATGCAATGTCTTCAATTTTACAATAAAATACACTGATAGTCATTTTTACCATAAAAAATGTGTCGCTGGTAATTTTACTATAAAAATGTATTGTTGCTATTTTTTAATAAAAACATACTGCTGGTATTTTTTTACTATAAAAATGTATTTTTATACTTTCACAGTGCTTTGTTTGGGGTTCACTATTTGCCTATAGCAGGGACCCTAACAGGTGCTACCACCCCGGATCAGGATAAACCTGGGAACAACAGCAATTAAGAGGTGGTTCCACATTCCTCGAAACCTTCAGTCTCTTAATCAGATGCCTACTGGCGGATGTAGTTTATCGTCATACCCAGAGATATATTTATTAGTAAACTCCGCTTCGTGGGATATCACCTGTTGTTGTACCAAATGTGAATTAATATTACTTCACTGTCAAATCAAAATATTCTGTGGGATGAAACGGCTAGTCGTCGAATCACGGATGAGGGCTGTCCCGAAAAGAAAAACACCCAGTTAGTATTAACGTAAAAGTATTCTATCAATGGACGATGGGGGTAAAACAAGACTGTATCCTATAATCTTGGTTGGCAACTAATCTAAGAAAAGGAAAACTCTGAACTGAAACCAGCATGTCAAGCGATCAAGAAATGTCACTGCTACTACGGTTGCAGTATGTGTGGTGTCGCTTAGACCCTAATGGGTTACTGCTCTGGTAATTGTGAATCTACCAAAGACAACGACATCTCAATCCCTTTAAAGGTACTCACCTTCAGATTTCTCACATTTCTAGTCTCCTTTGCACTTTCCAAATCAGTTTGCAAAACCATTTTTCAGGATCGCTATTAGTTACTGCTTCTTATCTTTAATCTTATCCGGGGTTTGAAATCTCCCCGCTTTCAACAGCGATTGAGTTACAGGGAAGCAGATATGTCACTGTAAGTGGTTGTCTGAGAGAACCTGGTTGAGACGGTGTCTTGCAAAAAATTCCGAAAAAGACGAGACAATTAGTAGTCGAGATTTTCAAAATAACTATACTAAATAGACCTCTTGAATATCTGGGTTTTTTTTTTTTTGCTTGTTTGTTTAGCAGCATATCAATTCTTTATGGGTCATTTAATGCCGAAAGTTAATTTTCTTGTGAGCTTTGAAGTAATAAAAATCTGTTATTCTGCTTCAACAGTTGAATAAATGGTATAATATTGAATAATACTCAGCTTTTGTGCATATACATGTTTGTGTGAGAATAATTACCCGAGGCTGTGATATGTGTGTTTTATGTTGTAGTTTTGTTGAAGTTATATTTTGGAATACAGTTTGAGGGGTTTTTTTTTTTTTTTTTTGTTGGATATTATATAGATTAATGCCATAAAAGTTCTTTTTATGTTGGTTGATTTTGTTTAGCGGCATATCAATTTCTGTAGGTTATTTAATGCTGAAATCTAAATATTTTAACACCATTTTATGGCTTCAACTAAATATATTTTGAACGCAATTGTGTGCCTTCAGCTAAATATAATATGTATTGTTGGTCATTTTACTATAAATATGTATTGGCCATATATGTATGTTGCTGGTATTTTTTAATTTTGCCTACAGGCTTACTTAATGCCTCAGTTGCAGTTTGAGATGCAATGATGTAATATATATTCCAATTAAGATGAAATAAGAGTTGAATATCATATTTCTGTTTGTCTGAGACTGCGAAGTTGTACTTTGTTTATTTGTTTAGTTCCATTTAATGATCAACACCTTATGGAAATTTAAATTTCTTGCGAGCTTTTAATTAATAAAAATATGATATATGTTATTTTACTTTCACAATTGAATGCATGGTAAACGATACTCCGCTTTTGTACATGTCTGTGCGTACATAATTACTAGAGGCGTGTTATGTATGTTTTATGCTCTAGATTTTTGAAGTTATGTTTTGGAATACAATTTGATTCCTTTTAAGTTATTGTATTTTATATGCATTAATGCTATGAAAGAGTTCTTTCATGTTGGTTATTTGGCTGGTTAATTGTTTAGCGCCATATCAACCTCTATTTCTAATGCCGAAATCTAAACATTTTGAACACATTTTTATGGTTTCAACTACAGATGAAATGAATTGTTGGTCATTTTGCTATAAATAAGTACTGTTGGTAATTTTTTTTTCTTTTTTATATAAAAATTTATTATTGGTATTTTTGCTATAAAAATGTATTTTAATACTTTCATAGTGTTTTGCTTGGTGGTCCACTGTTTGTTCATAGCTGGGACTCTAACAGGTGCTACACCCCCAGATGAGGGTGAACCTGGGAACAACAGCAATTACGAGGTGGTTCTACGCTCCTCAAAACATCTAATCATCCGACAAGAGGCCTTGCTGCCGGATGTAGTTTATCATCATACCAAGGACAATTTGAATATCTCAACTTCCCGGCAAATAGACGCCGCAGACTGGTTGATGTGTGCGTAGCGGTTGTCGGCGCAGAAATGGGGAAAAGCGTGTCGAGTTCAAATTCCCACCGGGTTTGTTGCGTTCACTTTCGCACAAATACCCTTGAGAAATACAAATAGTAGCTAGGGGTTAAATAGTAAGGTAGACTAAGCTCTCTAGCGTCGGTTGGCAACCTGAATCCAGAACCGGTTGGTCGTGGGACTGGCAACAACATCTCGTAAAAATCTATTGACCTTAATCTCTACAGAGAGATCTAATAGTGGGGGGAGAGGATACTTTCTGGGTAGGCTGTGGAATATGTAGATCTTTTAATTGTCGCTGTTTTTTTTTCTTTACGAGACACCGAACCCGACTGTCCCCGGCCTGTTAACACCAACACATGAACTCTGAATTCGGAAATCTGGCTCGCGATAGAGAAAGCAAAACGCTGATCTTGTAAGGCACAGCCTTTACTAGTACAAAGGTCTCGTTCCTATTCCCGAATCTATGATACGAGCTCCATACTCTACGACATCTCAATTTTCGTAAGGTAGTTTTCATATAAAATACAAATTTTATTTTAACCAAATTATGTACAATCATATGCAAGATAGGTGAACAATTCAAATAGAAAAATTCAAAATAAATACAATGTAACAAAGCACCGATTTGTCTTTGACTGCAGCCCGTATGCGTCCACCATTTTCGGGTGTTGTGCATGTTGAAAGCCTTTCAGAAAGTAAATCGCTTTCGGCAGATTCTCAGGCAAGATTGAAGTATCGGTAGACTTCTTAATAATCTAATTCCTGCGGATTAATGCCCAAGTTTAAAGTAAAACTTGATGAATATTTGATGTAAGTACAACATTCGTACAACACAATGACACCTCAATGCAGAATGAGTGCTCACGCATGCGCAATAAACTCGATTACGTTTCAAATAATTACATGGAGGCAGCAAACTTGGGGAGATGTCTGTCTCATAATTTGCTTGTGTCTATACAAAGAAAGTAAAATGTCTAGGGCGGCTATTATTGTCTCTCACCAAAGCGAGAGAAAACAAATTACTCCAAGTTGGTTCTAGTATCTAATAAATAACTGGCATAGATCCGTGGAGCGAAGACGGAAATAAACACCAAGACAGTCAAACATCAAATGAGAAAAAATGGTTTCTGAGTCAAAGGACTGAGCATTTCTACCGGTTCATGAATTAATGCTTTGAAAATAAATATTTTCAACCAACGGGTTGCATTCCCGCTAACAATAAAACAAAAATGCTTCGTGATCCCTTGGAAGGGTATTTAAGCAAAGTTTCTAGACAAACAAACCAGTAGAAAGTATGAAAAGCAAGTTTCACGATACATTAACTTAAAAGAACTTCCCTTATTCATTCACCTGTCTTCCTCACCAAGCTACGTACCACTTACACTTTCCTCCTTGCCTATTCATTCTCACAAATACACGCAAAGAAATCACATTTCTTTTCATTTTAACAAATAACTACAAACAAGGACCGTAAGAACTTTAACACTAATACACACCAAGAAAAATTTAGTTGTAAAGAACAAGAAAATAAAAATATATATTTTTTTACTTATACAGCTTTTTCGCATATTTCTTTGTTGTGGGTTGATTCAAATCCGCAATAAAAAAATTATTAAAAAGTGGATTTAGTAGGGAATGCACCAACGTAATCGATTCGACGATTACTGGACCAATTACTGAATTAGGCTAGAATTTTGAATCGCTTTTTTTAAAATATCAAATTTCTTTCTGAGACACTGATCCTGCCAATCCTCGCATGAACTCTGAAATCTGACTCGCGATAGAGAAAGCAAAACGCCGATCTTGTGAGGCACAGTCTGGGCTAGTACAAGAGTCTCGTCCTCCTTCCCGAATCTGATACGGTTACCCAACTCTACAACATCTCAATGTTTCGTAAGGTAGTATTCTTTAAAAAAATACAAAATTTATTTTAACCAAATTATGTACAAACGTATTCAAGATAGGTGAATAATTCAATTAGAAGATCTGAAAATAAACAATACAAATGAGACACGTCATAGTAGATCATTCCATCTTAAATAAATCAACAATATTTTCCGGTAGTTTTTAACATCAACTTCGATTTTTCTTGTTAAAAAGTTGAATTTCAACATATCCAACATTATAAAAAAAAAAAAATGTTTTTTTTTTTTTTTTTTTTTCACAACTTAGCAAAAAGTAAAACAAATTCAGATTTGGACGAAAAAATTACCCCCAGAATGACGTCAAAATTGGCGAAAATTTTCATCATTTAATAATCAATTGTGCTTAGTTTAATTTGTAACGTATATAAATGTAGGTAGAAAAAAAAAAGCAAGCAAGCATGTATGTATGTATGTATGTATGTATGTATGTATATATAACTAATATGGCAATTTGAGAATTTTTTGTTTATCAATCAATGTGGCATGAACTAGATAGTTCAATAAATAGAGTAATTTATTACAAATCACTCGATGAATGTTATGATCTCTTGTTAATTCCCCTCTCCATGTTCTCCACTGCCTTAACAAAGTATTGAACTCACACTCATTGGGTCCTGTCACTGGATCTAACCAACGCCTTTATCCACTGTGTCATCTGTATATGAATTTCTGTTTATAAACCTAACTGTTTCAGCAACCTTTTTTTTTACCAGAGCTCATATTGCAATTTTTGCTATTATCGCTTTTTCTTGGCACTCATTATTACTGGTTCCCATATTGTATTCATTTCTACGCTTGGTCGGCTCAGGATATTTTTGTGTCATATGTGCTGATTCCTTAAATTTACGAATCTTCCAATGGTGTTCTTTGTCTATGATCTCAACCTGATCCCACAGAGAGCGGTGATCTCCCTTCTCTCTCCATATGTGGTCATCCACACCTGATTTTTCCACTTACCTTAAGCCTTACTTCGCAGATATCTCTCCCGAGTAAGACCCCCCTCCATAGAGGAGAACATGATTAAAGACTGTGTATACACAATCCCGTGCAGCTGCGGAAAGAAATATAAAGGGGAGACAGGCCGCCCCCTTAAAGTAAGGCTTCAAAAAACACCATTTGAGCTTTGCATAGTAGATAGTAATGTCCCCAATACAGAATGCTTTCATTTATAATAACGTTCGCTATCTTACATTTTTTTCAATAGAAATTAAATTTGTCAGAATGATGCCATCAAAGGGAGATAATTTCTTTCGAGTTATTCCCCTTGAGTTTATAAATATATGTTGATTTTGACAGTTTTTCTTCTTTTTTTTCTTTGAATTATCAAACATTTGTATCAATATATTTTAATATATGCACTTTTGATATTAAAATGTTTTAATTTCTATACTTCTAAATTGAACTAATTTTTTTTATTTTTTTTTTCACTAAATATATTAACTAAATACCAACTAATATTATTTACTATCTACAAGCAAAATAAATTTAGTCTGAAAAATCCTTTTGGTGAATAATTTTAATTCTTTGAGGAATGCTGGTTCAGGACTAGATGCTCCTAGTTTCAACAAAACCTGTTCCCATCATCCATTCCCTATTGTGGTTTAACTTTGCAAATGTTAGTTGGAGGTGAATGAAATTCAGAGTAGAAGAAAGTGCCGATGGCATAAATTTGGTTAAGGTGAAATTCAACTTGCCAGGAAGTGACTCACACGTGTGATTTAATGACCTTTCTCTGCAGCACATATGGAATGAGACCTGCAGAATCCATTTATGAAACTGCATTGGGCTACCACTGACTGTTATAATTTTTGAATGGCATCTTCTATAGCATGTCTATCATTCATAGCCCTCTTCGTCCAGTAATTTGGGATCTTGTGAGTTGGTCCTGCTTAATCTGGATCCTTGTCTTCAACCTTGATGTCAAGGGCAGTCCTACCAAGAATTTAGAACTCCTGATGGCATCACTCTCAGTCATTGGACCATGCAACTCTCCCCATTATGATGAGGAGCAACCATCAGAAGTATGCACATATATATTTTATACTGGATCTCAGAGTAAGCAGTACCTTATTAACAAGGTGTGTGTGTATATATATATATATATATATATATATATATATATATATTATTTATTTTTTATTTTTTACAAACAAAACAATAAATAAGAAAAGTATAAAGTTGTGACTATGAAGCTATGAGAACATTTAAATATTTATTTACACTATTTACCTTGTTAGGATTGTTGTACTCATCTTTGTTGTCATGTTCATGACATTTCAGCCATCATTTTATGCTATGGCCTTCATCATGTGGAATTTCAAACTGAACCCTTTCTTTATGATGGGTCATTTCACATTTATACGGGGGATTGTTTTTTGTTTATTTTGTAGCTCTGTTATACTGGATCAAGCACTATTTTTTTAACACCAGCATTTAATGTGCAAGATATATATGTATTTCTTATATATATATATTGGCATAGTTATGAATTTACATAATTTTATTAATTCTTAAAAGATATAACTGAAGTTGACTTCTTAACTGTATTAAACTATTTTTAGTATCATTCAATATACTATGGAAAAACTTCTTGATGACATTTCATTCAAAGAAGGAAGATCTTCAGACAAAAAAAAACTGATTTCTATTATACAGAGATGCTTTTTACATCCAATGTATCTAAATGTTTAACTTAATTGTTTTTTAAAAAGACTATTGTTTTCAATTCTCCCACATTGTATAAGCAGTAGTTTGTTGTGGGAAAAGGATGTTTTATCACCTTGGATGTAAATTTACAATAGATGATTCAGGAATTAGTGCACTGTCAATACATTTTGTATTAAAGAATGAAGTTTTAATTAAAAGATAAATTAGTCAAAATTACACTCAGGTCTATTATGATGAACTAATGGAATAGGTGAACTGCTTTCTAAAAGATGTCATTCATGTTCATATAATCTTTTATTTAAATTCTTAGAATGTAAAAATGCCCAAAGAAATAAGTAGATGAAACATCTGTTTTTCAAATTCTTGCATGAGAATTTTGTTAATTTTTGTACTTTTTTCTATTTTTTTTTCTTTTTGCAATTGTAGTAAATGTTGTAAAAATCAAAAAAAAAAAAAAAAAATTATATAAAGTCTACATAAATTCTTTTGTAGTCATTATTTAAAATTGTAAATTTATTACGTTTTAATTAATTTTGGAATCCAATATTTCAATAACAAATTTTGGGAGGAGACAATGTTTTTTTTTTTAAATCCTACTATTCAATCCATTATGAGATTGATTCATACCCTTTCTCAAAGGTATTTCTGCATAAGTGTTACTTGAAACGGGATTAATGCTGTGAATAAGATTCTTACCAATGACATTAACCATATGAATAAGACAGATCTTTGTTTCGGAGTACAATATACCTAATTGTGATTTCATTTTATATCTTTAACAAGTCTAAAAATTTATGAATTCACACGATATCAAAAAATGTAGTAATAAAAATAAATTACATATTTATTTCATTATTTGTACACTATACAAAATTGTAAAAATATTTTCAAATTTGATGTCAGCTAAATGGTAGCAGGCTGTGAAGAATGGAAATGTTGAATGGCCCTGTTCTAATTGAATAGATTCTCAGAAAGAAGATATTTCGTCTTTGCTAATCATTAATATGGTTAGCCATGAAAAGAATTGCTGAAATTAAACTTGGCCCTGATTTCTCATTCTGAGCCTCTATCCATTACACTACCCTTGAATTATAATGACAATCATAAAGATGGATAGAAACTCCATTTAATGTAAGATCTTACCAAAAAATGTAAGATCTTACCAAAAAAAAAAAAGAAAAAAAAAAGGTATTTAAGTTCAAATATGGTGCTGAAACATGTCATCCTGGGGATGCAAAATGTAGTGATAGATAAATAAAAAGTTCACTATTTCAAAAAAATAAAGAAAAGTTTGCAAACCAATTTGGTTTGTCATAAAAACAAAAAGATAAGAAAAAAAATGAACAAAAAAAAGTCAAAATTCATCATTCCTAAATGTGGGTGAAGAAAAAAAGGATTGTCTGTAAACCAATCAGAAATCAAGAAACAATTCTGCAAACGGATTTTTTTTGTCTCAGAGAAGTGTAAAAACACAGAGAGATGACCAGACAAATGCATCAGAGTTGATGAAATAATTTTGTCCATTCTCCCATGTCCTACATCAATGGTTCCCAAATAGTGCAACAATCTTCATAGGTGCTGCAGAAGAGGCAGAATCATTGAAAGACAAAGATTTAGAAATTCATATGCCAAAAAAAAAAAAAAAAAAAAAAAAAAATATGATTTCAAAATTTAAAATATTATTATGAATTACTTGTAATTGCATGTATGAGTCCCAGTATCAATAGTTTTGACAATGGTAAAATTGGTCAATAATTATTTGTTTTTGCATTATATCTATACCTTTTCAACTTCAAAATGATAATAATCAACTTCAAAATGAACTTATTTTCAGGTAAAAAAGTTAATCGACTTCAAAATGGATCAATCAACTTCAAATTGAAAATTAATATAATACTAATAAATTTAATATTTATTCTTTTATTTTTACTTAAAAGGGATATAAAAAAAAATATAAACATTCCTAAGAAATTTATTTAAAAGATTACATCATCTAAGTTAATTACAGAGGGAAATAATCTCTGTATTTCAGATATGAAGTTAGAGCAAGTCTCAGGGGAAATATTATTAATTGCCTCGGAGATCATCGCTTCTAACTTGCTGAGGCAGAATTCTTTAATAGTTAAAGATCCCTGGCCATCACCTCTTAAAATCCCAACAATTGAGTCTGCCATACTTCTTTTTACGTCAGCTTTAATGACTGACCAAACCTTTTAAATGGGATTTAACATTAGACTATAGGGGACAAGTCTAAAAACTTGGTGTTGCCTAAATTCATCCTCCTCCACAACTTCTTCAAGTTATGGATGTTATTTCCCCTGGATCCAGCTGCAACTGTAGTGCACCTTGTGCCTTTTTTAGAGCAACCTTCTCTTCTTGAAATATGGAGATTAAAATTGGTTTCATCCATATAAAGAATTGGCACACTTTGGGATTGAAATTCTAATAAAGCTACTGCATAAACCCTTACGTTTCACCTTAGTGACATTATTATTGGCAGCTTCTGGTTCATAATGAACCGCTTTTAAAGTAAAGGCCATGGAGTCCAAGTTTCATTACACGAACCTCATACTTTTTGACCAACTTAATTACAATGTCTTGAAGAGTGACCCTAGGAGAGTTTTCAATTAATTCAGCCATAAAATTCTTATGCTCTTGTGGAATTTTATATTTTCTTGCTCCTTCCCTAGAGTCACTCTTATCAGCACCCTGGTCTAACCAATGGTACGCTGTTGGCAGACACACACCAATTGTTCTTGCCAGGTCTTTCCAATATCCTGCTGCGGCATGTGCAGCTAAAATCTGGGCCTTTTTTTTTCACCAACCACAGTTTTCTTGAGGTAAGTCCTCTTTGGAGCTGTTGCTAATTCTTCTTCAGCTTCTTTTGTAGAGGTTTCTCCAGCATCATCATCAATCATCATTTTTGCCCATACAGGACTTTCTCCTCCTACTTTTACTGTAGGCTCACCCAATGCTTTCTTGGCCTCTAAGTTGTTTGTATTTTGGTTTTTTCTTCATCTATATAATGAAGATGAACAGTCATGGGGTAAATTAATTGAAAAAATAATTTTCAATTTACCAAAAAAAAATCTCAATTTGAAGTTGTTTATTCCAATTTGAAGTTGATTGTTTTTAGGTTTTTGACATTTTCTCAATTTGAAGTTGATTGTTCCATTTTGAAGTTGATTGATTTTTTTTTACTTGAAAATAAGTCCATTTTGAAGTTGAAAAGGTATAGTATTAGGATTAACTAGGCTCTGCGAATTGGAAAAAAATGTTATCAATGATAATGTTCCGACTTTGAATTCAGGGTTATCTCCCTTTACCCCCCCCCCTATTTTTTAAATGTACTTTTTATCACATTAATTTTGGTGAGGTGCAAGACATTTTCATTCAGAAAAAAAGTTTGGGAACTACTGAATCTAACAAAAAGCACCCCTCTTCAATATTTATGAAGTTCAGAGAGATTCCTTAGCCAACACGGTCATCTGATTAAGCAATTTCCAAATATGCAATCAACAAACTCTAGAAAATTCAATAACAGAAAAAAAAAAAAAAAAACCTGAGCCAGAGACATTAATGGCAGTTATAGAAAAATTTATTTTTTTCTTAGTGAAGCTAAAAATATGGCTGTAAAGTTTACATTATTTTTTACATATAATTCAAATCCATTTTGTAAAATTAGAAAAATAAATAAATAAAAAAATTAACAGAGAAATATATATCTTTTAAAAGCCTTTTGTGACACAAGTGTATATCTTTTGTCAAACAAATTGAATGTGTACAGATAATGTCTCAAATAATAGCAATGTTTCAAGCAATCATTTTTACTGATAGATCTTTTTTCAGATTTTCATAGATATTTAAAACTTACCTTCATTTTGTAAGTTTAATTAAGAAAAAAATAAGTAAGTCTTAAAACAAATATTTTATCTGTCACATAATAGAGATGTTTGCATATACAGTTCAGACAAAATGTACTGACTATTATGGGATAGAGGTAGTATGTTTTTAAACTCTTTCATAACTCTTTAGACTCTGAATTATAATTTCATTGCTCAGAAAATAATAATTAATTATTAATTGTTTAAATAAATATTAGTGTTCTTCTGTTCTTTCTAGTAAAGAAATTCAAGGACAAAAAATTCAATTCAAAATACAAGTTTTAAAATTATTATTTTTTTAAATGTAAGTAAATTTAGCCATTTTTACAAGTAAATATTCTCCTATACCTATCTAATAGAAACAATTATATTCATTTAGCCTTCTGTTAAAATTGTCAGGCATTGTCATTAGTAATGTGGAGTTTTCAAACACACCATTATATAATTTAGTTCTTAATTTGAGAGTTTCACTTTTATTAAAGCTTCAAAGAAAAAATATGGAAAAATAAATTTTGGTATTTTTACATTTTTTTTTTAATTTTTTTTTTTTATCTTTTAAACATTTCCTATTTGTTCTTTATCAATTTTAGTGTTATAAGTTTTAAATTTTCTTTCTCGTTTTTATAGGATAAATAAAAATGAAAAAAGTTTGATTTTGAAGAATCAAATTGAAATGCCAATATCAAAAAAAAAAAAAAAAAATGAATTTTATTTTTAGTTTTAAAATATGCAAAAATAGGTTTCATTTTATTTTCAATAAACATTTGTAATTCATACAAATATGGCGAAAACCAAATAATCTCTATTCATTACTTGACAGAGTTATTCAGAAAGCTACTTGACTAACCATGAAAACTTCACTTGCTAAATATTAAAAAAATCATTTTGTGTGATGTTCAGCTGTACTAACTGCCATAGACAAAACCAAAAGATTTTCTGTAAGAATTTCTATAACCCAATCTAAGATTTATAATTTTTTTTTTACTTGTGACACAATAAATGTCCTAAAATGGATTTCACATGATTTCTTCTGTAAATGACTTAATATAAAAAAAATTTAATAAAACATACCTTTCATTTAAATGCAATATTTAATATTATTTAAATATGAAAAACAAATTTGAATCATATTACTTTTAATGATATTTACATAAATGTTTTGATTGTTATATGATACATGATTTTAGAAGAATATATCAAATATTCTCTTCCCCCATAGATAAAAAAAAAATTCTCTTTATTGACATTTTTACAAATATTTAATTTTATGATGTTAAAAAAAAAAAAAATTAAAGTTTGTGAAGAAAAATGAATCTTGAATTCATTTCTATCTTTGCCTCCACATTACATAGTATGAATTCACAATTAAGCCCCTCAAACAAGTGTTATTTAATTTCAGTCTTTTTACAATAGTCATTCTTACAAAACCTTTATTCAAATTTTTTTGCACACTGATAATTTTGATTGTTCAATCTATACGGCATTAAAAGCAGATGTCATTGATGAAAACACCAGGGAAGGTTGCATGTTTATCTGTCGAATCTTAATTTACAAGCAACAGTGGAAAAATCCCAAACAAATGACTGAAATGGCCTTTTCTAATATATCAGCCAGTTATGTGCCATGTGAGATACACACTTAGGCAATCATGTATCTTTCCATACATAACTGACAAAGTAGATTTTTCTTCCTGCAATAGGTTGCCATTTCTTTCAGCAGTAGACCAGTTGCTATTCATGTCTATAGAACATGGTCTGTCCTGCTATTTACACATCTAATATATACCAGTTTTAATTTTAATCTGAGAATGAACTCATTTAAATGCACAAATTTCTCGTGGTTGCTACCAATTTTTCTGAATCACTGATATCAACATTAGTCATAAAGCAAAGAAGGTAGTTGTATGAAAGTTAAGATTTTATTGTCGCTAGCATCATCGTGGCTCTTAGTTTAAAAAAAAAAAATGTGACAAATTTTTTTTTAATGTAAACAGAATCAATTTATAAAAAAAAAAAAATAGCTCTAGTTTTTGCAATAGTTACCATATATAAAAATTAAAAGACAGTTTTTGTCTCATTCAAAGAAAACCTTTTCAACTAGTTTGACATGACCAATTTTTTTCTTAGTCATTTTTGTCAAACAGTAGGCCAGAAATGTTGTATGAAAAGTGAATGATGAATTTGAATGACCCCCAAAGTCAAACAGGAAAGAAAGTAAATATCATGTTGTCAAAGTGCAGAAATTATGATTAATTACCTGACTCACATATTTACACACACACACACACATACATATAACAAGAGCACTTAAAAACAGTAAAAAGCTTGAATGCGAGATCAGAATAACATTACATGTTATTTGAGATTTTAAGTTTCATCTTTAGCACTCACATATTAAAACCAAAAATCATGTACAAGAATTTCAGTTGAGTGGTTCCGAGTCTGGATCTGGTTGGACTTCTTGCTTCATCGATCCATCATGTTGTCGAATTCGATGCACTTTCTGTCGCTTAAAAAAGCCACACTACAACAGAAATACACAAATGGAATTGTTTTGTATTAAGACAAAGCAGCAGACAAAATAATGAAGAATTGTGATTCTGTAAAGCATGCATTAACATCATTATTAATTTATGCAAAAGTTATAAGCAAAATTGAAATAAGAAAGCTAATAATAGAAAATTCTCCAAAATAAATAAGAAATATTTTTTGTAATCATTTCACCGCAAGCAAGGCAATAAAGCCACCGAGACAAGGGTTTACTGAGTGTGATCGAATAAGAAAAATAAAAACATTATCAAAGAATGAGAACAATAAGAGAGGAATTCAAGATGACAATAGATAATTAAATTTTTGAAGATGGATTTAATTAAACTTAAAAATATGTAGATGTCAGAAGCAGGAATTATTGTTGATATATTTTGCTGTTTTAAATATAGTGGATAACTTATAAAATTACCATAGGATTTCCAGTCATTTTTGTGTGTGTGTGCGTGTATATATAAGATAGAAACCTCTGAAACTATACAATCACTATTTTAAAAATAGAATTTGCTATTTGAATGCAAAGATATATTATATAATGCTAGGGAAGAATGTGAACTGGACAATAGATGAATCGATCTGTTCCTATTCATTTACTCCTTTACATAAAAAAATGAAGTGCTGAGAAAAATGTCAGTTACATCAAATGTTGTCTCCAGGCTGTCTTTGCTAAGTGGTTTAAGTTGTGGGGAATCAAATTTTTCAAGAAAAGCTAAATTAAATTGATAAATTCAAATTTTTTCATTTATAAAAATGGAAACATGCACTAAATTATGTTGCCCATTACTTCTAAAAAAAAATAATACAAAAATATATAAAGCAAAAAATAATTTGCAGAAACAACTTTTGTTATGACAACTCTAAAGAATTTCTAATTTTACTGCTTTTAATTTGATTAATTTTTCATAGAATTTAAAATGAGTAAAAAAAAAATTCAAACAGCAATTTTAAATAATTTTTCTGTCAAATCCTATGAGAAATCTACTTCCCACTCCCTGCTGTACTAAAACAGGGAAGAGTGTGCAGGTCGAATCAGATTCCTTCTGAAAAAAAAAAAAACCTCCATAATAACTAACTTTACATCTTCGTTATGTATCAAATGAGGGGATGGAATAAAACTATTTTGTAAATTAACAAATTGATTACAGTTTCTAGACTATTTATCTGGATGTCAGAAAACTGGAAGTTTTTCAAAATGGTGAACTTGTCACTAAATTGAATGCCATTGAATTAAGAAAAATCCAATTTAAAAAAAAACAACTCATTTTTATATTATAAGTTATTTGTTTTTGCTTTTGTACAAAAGAAAAAAAAAAATTTTTTTTCAATCCTATAGAGTGACAATTAATAAATGATTGTAAAGGTTATTTTTTAACAACACAAGCACCAAAATTGTACAGAATTTCTGGGATTTAATTACATCTGCCTAAAATAGATTCCCAGAGACGATCTTGGTGTTTATGATAATTACAGGCAAAATGTTTAGTTAATTCTAATCATAATGATCAATAAATAAACTTTCAAGTAAGAAAGAAATTATTGAAAGTTAAAACAGTGTTTCAGTTCAAGACAAAAGTCTGTCTTTTATTTTTAGTATTTCATTGACTGAATTGTAATTTTTTATCTGAAGTTTTAAAATCAAAATCAATTCTTTCCTTTCTGCTTTGTTTTAAAGAATATTTGTCATACCCTGCTAGAACACAAATTCTTTAAATCAAACGCAAAAGTTCACTCTGATTTTTGCTCAGTGAATATCAATATTTTTGATTGATGATTTAAACATTTACAATGTTTAATGAGCATCATTTATTCACTCATGAATAAAGTTTAAATCACTAATTGACAACTATAGTAGGAATCATGAAGTTACAATTTAGATTCATTCATTTCTTGGCGTATTTGTATGCAAATAAAGCTGAAAGAAAAAGCCAAAGACAGTTTCATATTTGCATGCAATGCTTCTTATAAAAATAAAAAAAATGGTGAAATTGGTAACAATTTAGGGCAAAGAATGTACTGCTCCATTATGGATTGAATACTTCAAGGAGTATATTGTTAAAAAAACAAAATATTTCAAGGAGTATGATATTGTTAGAAAGCACAATACTTCAAGGCGTATCACACTGTTAAAAACATAATACTTCAAGGAGTATGATACTGTTAAAACCGATACTTCAAAAGAGTACCAGACTGTTAGAAAACATATTTCAAGGAGTTTCATACTGTTAAAAAGAAGAAAAAAAATTAAATTTAGGAACATAACATTTGTTGCATTTTGATTGTTTCTTTATTGTTAAGAGTTAAAATATAATTTTGTATAAACTGTAAAAAAGCATGAAATTTCATTTAAAAAAATAAATTTCCTCATTTTTAACCAATTTTACATGCACCTTCATGGCATGGTTTCCTGCCACTTAACAATTAATGCCTTGAAAACTGAAAATTTAAAAACTACAATATAAACATTTTGTTTAGCAACTTTTTAGTTTTATTTGTTAAAATATTTTGTAGATTTACAACACGTAAAGTTTTAATTGAATCAATAACAGTCAAACAAACTCTACTTTAATTATTTAATTTACCTGTTTTAATTAATTCTATACCATAATTATATATTAAGCCATGGTCTAAAACAAAAAAGAAAAATTTCATGTCATCCTGCCAGTCTTCTCTCTTCTTGCTTGAACACCAATACCTTTTATGACTCAAGCCCACTCCAAACCTCTAGTGGAACTTGTATATATGATCCATTTCTAAAGACACTGGAACAAATAGTCAGTTCTTTCTACTATGCAAGAAAATATCTATCTTCTCCTACTAGGTTCTATTCCTACAAAAAGCCAAATCAGACAAAAAAAAAAAAAAAAAAAAATGGAATTTTGCTGCCATATCTGGGCTGGAACTGTCCAGTCCTCACTTGCCTGTTTGGTTAGAGTTCAGAAGCATCTATGTGACCTGCTGAATGATTAATTATTTTCTACCCTACAACCTATTTCCCCACAACCAAAATGTCACAGTCCCTTGTTACTCTATCACTATTTCAATAGCAAATAGTCTGACAAGTTACATTCCTTAGTTCCACCAGTCCTGATCTTTGCAGTTAAGAGCCACTATAGTATATACACAGAAAAATCATCCCCATTTCTTTCATATTCCATAAGTAAGGAGGAAGTTCCACTTCAATAGCTTTTTCCCTAGAATCTGCTGCTTTGTGGAATAGATTCTTAACAAGATGTTTTCCCAATCACTACACTCTTAACCTCTTCGTGTCTAGGTTTAACTGCTAGCTCTCCTATCAGCATCAACTGCACTTATTGCCTCCTCTTCTTACACAACATTATTCAGTAACCCTCTACCTCGAGTGGCTCTTGGGCCTTGTATTGGGTGAACATAAGTGTAAAAAAAAAATGTTCTGTACATGGTTTCAAGTTGGAAAAACATTGTAAGCAAGAGATAATATTTTGCTTTCATAGATGCATTTAAACAGTATTTTAAGAATTAATTTTTCATTTATTAATACAACAGATTTTATTAAATGCTATTTTAGCGAATACCCATATTTGAATAGATGCTCTGTTTATTTATTAAACAGTGTGTGTGTATATATATATATATATATATATGTCTACTGGCCTGTCAAGAAATTTTATTAGAAAAATATGCACTCTCTGGCAGGATTTGAACCTAAGAGAATGCAGGTTTGAATCCTGCCAGAGAGCACATGTTTTTCTAAGATTTTTTGATTATTAAGGCCAGTAGACAAAAATAAATATATGTACTGTTTAATAAATAAATGGAACATTTACTCAGATATTGGTATCCACTAAAACATAACAAACAAGTGATGAGTCTAACTCTGCAGGTTCAAAACTAGTTAGCAAGGATTTTGGTCCATATTGAAAAATAAAAATAAAATCTAGACTGAGAATTGGTGGGATTATTGATCCAAGAAAATTCTATAGTCAGTTATTCTGTAGTAAAGTTTATAGTTTTTTTTATTTCTCTGCAGAATTAATAAAACAATTGACATTAAAATATAAATAAAACAAGCAAGAAAAATACCAACACCAAAAGTAATAAAAAGTTTTCTAAGAGAAGCAAAAGTAAACATGCAATTCCCATTTCATTAGCAAGTTGGAAGCTCATGTATAGAAAGCAAAAAGATATTTGCAGCACAAGAATAAATCAGTGTTTCTTTGCCTCAAATTTGTTTATTTTACCTTTTCCTAATTTTCTTTAAATCTCCATTACAAATAAATAAAAGTCTAAAAGAGAATCCTGAATCCATTAATAGCTAGAAATAACTTTCTTTTTTTTCAAACTAAACATTGATTTGACTATTTTAATTCACCTATGAAATCAAGTGTTTGAGGTTTTGTTATTTTACTATCTGTAAATCAGAAAGAAGAAAAGCTTTTTAGTTATATTACTTTTAAAAAGTATAAAAACTTTCCAATAACAACATATATTCTTAAACAACTTCTCAAACATTTTCAGTGTAACAGCATTAAAATTTTATGTTATGATTTTGTGGATTTGGTTTTTATGGCTTATCAGCCTTTTGTGAGTTATTTAACCTTTAGCACTCCACATTATTAATATTAATTCACATTCCATGAATTCTTTTTCAAGGCTGCTCAGTTGCAGTAACCTTGTTAATTTAATTCAAAGTTGTTTCCTGTTGCCATAGCAGGATATGACAACACAACTATGAAATTCAAACACACTATTGTTCAGGGATCAGTGTCACCTTCAGTGACAGGATAAACTTTTTGTTTAGCAAATGAAGTTGCATATAGATTAATAAATGTTAAAAACCATAACATTTTCTTTAATTGTAACAATAATTCTTTTTTTTTTTTTTTTGCAAGTGAATACAGAATTAAAATCTTTTTAGAATAATAATGTTTTTTTTTTTTTTTTTTTTTCGTCAGATATAAGTCTTTCTATTTAATCACTTCTGGTCTCATGGGCCCACACTCTGCATCTATCATATGCACCCCCGAATCTATGATACAGGGGTCCCTACTTGGGCACCTAGAGGCAGTGTAATGGTTAGCAAGCTTGTCTTGCTAGCACAATTACGAATAAGTAGTGAGTTCGATCCTCACTGGGTGCCCCATACATTCGGCCTTGTACCACATCTAAGCTACGCTTGGAAAATCATTACAGGGGTCCCCACTCTACTGCATCTCAATTTTCATAAAGTAGCAGTCATATAAAATATAAATTTTATTGTAACATAATTATGCACAATAATGGATAATATGCAAAATAAGTAAGCAATTCAACCAACAAAAATGAAAATACAATGTATCGAAATACAAATTAGAGACATGTCATTTCTGGTCAAATCCATTAAATTCACTTACATGCTAATACCCTTGGGAAAGATATAAATCCTCTTTTTCTCCCCCCAGCTATGGGTAAATAGCAGGACAGACCAGGTTCTATAGCCATGGATGGCAACTGATCTATTGCAGAAAGAAATGACAACCTACCGCGGAAAAAATCTGCCTCATCAGTCATGTATCAAAAGATACATGATCCCCTAAGCGTATATCACTCCTGGCACATAACTAACATAATTGATCATGCCATCTTAAATAAATCAACAATGTTTTCTGGCAATTTTTAACATCAACTGAAGATATTTTTTGTTAAAATGTTAAATAATTTAACATATTCAACATTATGGATAAAAGATAGTGAATTTTATATCGTGTTTTTTTAGACTTAGCATGAGCAAAACAAATTCACAGATTTGAAAGACAAAACAAAATAGACCCCAGAATGATGTCAAAATCTGCAAAGATTTTTCATCCTTTAATAGTCAGTTGTGCTTAGTTGAATTTTTAACATATATAAATGTAAGTAGAAAAAAAGTAAATTTTGATAAGTTAGCAAGAGTCACAAAGCACTACTCAGGGTCCCCCCACCAATCAGCTTTAAAGGCTGGTGATGGGGTTTTGGATTAGTATGCACCAGACCTATATTTAACCCATAGCTGGTGGCAAGATCGGATTCATACTTTTCTCAAGGTTATTTGCATATAAGTCTCATTTAAAGCCACTATTCATTAATACCACCCTAAGATCCACTTATGTTGGGAAACTACCAATTTTGTTTAAGATAATTAGTGATAGAATAAAGTAGATGGAAAACATGTGGAGTAAGATTTAGTGTTTGTGGGAGTTTTTGCAAACAGGAGATAAAAATAACATTGCAAACAATATTTTATTGCTTTAGCCAACTAAATAGAATCTTAAAAATGAGTTCAATGAAATTGTTTATATAGAGATGCTCTTTTCCATAAAGGTGTGCACTTATTCCCAATAAAGATGTTGAGAGACATTTGAGAAGAGTTTATAGCGGTATGGAACTTACAGGGTTAAAATGAACAGTTGATTTACCACATCAAGAAGATTAATGAAGGATGATAACGACAAAGAAATACATGGGTAATTTCAACGAAACAAGATAAGGAATTACATATTCATACACTTGAAGTAGTGTCAGTAGCTCATTTCAGGAAAATAAATCGGATTTTTAAAGTCTGTAGTTTTAATGTCTTCGAGTCTTGGGTTAACCATTATCTTTTCTACATATCATCATAAACTTCTTACTTTTATATTCATAAAATAACTTTATTCAGTAACCCTCTACCTTGAGTGGCGCTTGGGCCTTGTATTGATTGAACAAAAAAGCTGCATGATCTAGGATTATCTTTCAGGCCTTTTCCTATCCTTATATCCATCTATTCCTAACTCTGAAAGTTGTTACTACTAATCAATAAATTCTCTTTTTATAAAATATACATTGCCTGCTGTTGATGCATATATAGACAAGACACTATGAAATGTCAGTCCCTATCATTTGTTTTATAAACTTTTACTTAGTTTTATTTCCAAACCAGTAGGGTAGACTGTTCTAGTTCCACGTTTAATGGATGTCAGTTATCAGTTATCACCTGTTAATTCCCCTCTCCAAGTTCTCCAAGTTAGATCCAGTGACAAGACCCAAAGAGTGTGGGTTCAATACCTGGTTAAGGCAGTGGAGAACTTGGAGAGGGTAATTAACAGGAGATAACTGATAACTGACATCCATTAAACATGGCAGGTGGAACTAGAACAGTCTACCCCAGTGAGTGAAATCAAGGTTCAGTTCGACATTCCAACCACCTGAAAAAGGCCAGGGCATACAATGGTCAAAATGTTGTAATAAATATGGCAACAAAGATGTGGACAATAGTCCAAATAATCCAAATAGTGTACATAATACCTCATCTTCGAAATATAGACAGATACTGAAGGGTGATAAATATGGCGACAAAGATGAGGACAATTGTTCGAATAATGTAAATAGTGTACATAATACCTCATCTTAGAAATATAGACAAATACAAACAAGTTGTGTCATGTATTTTTATTGTGTGTTGGGTGAGCCATTTAGTTTAGTCTGTACTGCAGACTATCCAATTAAAAACAAACCAGTAGCACCCATAAGAAATTGCTATCAGTATCTTTGCAGACATTTATTTCCAGTAATTGGTAATTTCTTTTTCTCCTCAAAATGGGCCAGCACAGCCAGGCAACAATTATATGAATACAACAGCAAAAGTATTAAGCTAAAATAATTTCAACCAACCCTTGTATAGTTATGCTTCACAAATATTATGGTTTAAGCAGAGGGAGTATTTTTTTTTAATTTTTTTTTTCAAGAGAGAATATCATAAGAAAAAGAACAAATTATTAATTCACTTTTATTAAAGCTTATTCATAGAATGAGATATGAAGAAAAAAGAAAGAAATTCTGGTATTTTTACTTTTGTGTTGTTTGATTTTCATTCGTTACTCCTGTTCTACGTGTATTCAACTTGTTAAACAATCATTAAACTATAACTCGTGATGCTGTAAACTCAAAAAGGGACAACGTATCCATTCAAAGTTCCAAGGAATTAATTAAACAACAGAGAATATGTTAATTATATTACCAAAGTATTAACATTCTTACATAAAACTGATTTTCTTTGTATTGCTATAAATTGGCATTCTTAAAGGAAAAAGCAAAAAATATTAAAGGTTGTTAGAAGCAGAATTGAAAAGTAGCAAAACTAAAAGCTAAAAAGAAATAGCAAAGAACATGAAGGCTGGTTGGTTAGTACTCACAGACTTGCATCTTGTGTGATTTTTTTTTATTCATAAGAAAGAGGCAAATTTGCCTTGACCAATACTTCAGTTTGCTTTGATGTCATTTTTAGATAACGTGAAAACTGCCAATAAATAATTCAAAAATAAGTTTGTTGCAAAAGATATGGCCTTATTTTTTATATATATATATATATATATATATATATATATATATATATATATATATATATATATATATATATATATAAAAAAAAAAACAGCATAAATTATTTACTGATTTTAATTTCACTCCTGCAATTTCTAAATTGGCAAAACTTTGAGGATTGTGAGATTTAGTACATATTAAAAAATAAAAAAAGCTGAAAGAAATATATTGCCCCTTTTTGCTCAAATGAACCAAAAATTGTACTAAAATTTTAATCAAACAATATCTAATCTTATTTACACTATTTATATTAGGACTATTATCTTCATCTTTGTTGCTATCACAAAGTTTTGGCTGATATGTCCTCCATATATTGAAGGTGTATATTCATCTGGGTAACATACAGGGAATTCTGAACAGAATCCTTTATTTAATCTCGTCTAGTTCTTATTTTTATTTAGTACTGTTCAGTTATTGCGCACCCGTTTCCACTGAGTACACACTGCTTGAACCAGGAATTGAACTCACAACCACTGTCACCAAATTCACAAACTAACACTTTTACCTGCTAACAACAAAGACAAACATCTATGGTTATATAGCTACACCTACAAACTCTTGGCCTTGCAGACATTGGATGTGGTATCAGCAAGTTATAAAATGAACATTTAAACATTAGACAACAAAATAAATTAAACCTATGCATTCATGTATAACTTACATTAATTTTATTTTCTCTCTGAATTTCTGGGATGAGGAGTTATTGTTATTTACACTAGAGTGTAGCCCGGATATAAGAGACCCGGATATACGAGAGATTTTCTCTGGTCCCAAATTAGAGCCTGTGTTAATGTATATAAAATAGACCAAACCCGGATATAAGAGACTTCTTCTCCGGTCCCAACAACTCTCTTATATCCGGGTTACACTGTATTTATATTTAGACAATTGTCCTCGTCTTTGTTGTTGTTATCACATTTCAACTGTTGTGCCCTCCAGACTTTCTGTATAATGATCTGGGTAACACACAGGGAAAACTAAATTGAACCCTTTTAAACCCTGGGAGTAGGGTTAGGCATGAGAAGTGGAACAAGAAGAGTCTACCCGGTACACTGTTCTTGTTCCACTTATGTCTAGGGATTTCTGGGATCTTCTACAACAAACCAGCCTTACCTCTTTTTAGGAAATGCACTCTTCCTATCTGGTAAGTAACATCCTACTTTCATACAAATATAACAAGTATTCATTGGTCAATCACATCCAATCTAGTTTGCTGATTGGTCAGTTCCGACCAATCAAACCACCTGCATGCAACCAATCTGTTTTCCCACTCATATGCTGGGAGCCACATGACCATTATATAAACCCAACACGCGTAAACTCCCTTGAGTTTTCTTTTCATTCATCTCTCTCGCAAGTCTCATTCCTTGCTACCAAGTGCCAAGATGTAAACTTCAAGAACTCCTGTCTTAACCATTGCGGTCAGACGTTAAAGACAATTACCAACATCCACGCAAATATGAACTCTGAAATCACTTCTGAACTTTTACCAACTTTACAACTCACAATTCCAAATTTTATTCTTCTAAATTACAGTTTAATATTACTTCTTTTTAATATGAACTCGGGTACAACTATTATCTAATCAAAGGGATACGACTGTCCTACCTTTTCAGTTCGCATGCATGTATATAAAACATTAATAAATTCAACTGTTATGTTTTGAAATCATTCCGTTCAGTTTTGTATTTTATACTATGTGCTATTTACGTCAAATATTAATTGCATTGCGTCCACGCATTGTCCTTAATCCCACCTTTCCTAGCCAAAGTTAAATATTGGTAACTCAATCACTACATTTACATTGATGATCGTGACGTTCGACGTTCACAAGCCCCATCGCTACAGATCTAGTTCTTACTTACTAATACTGTTCAGTTATTGATTGTCTGTTTCCACTAAGTGCAAGTACACGAGGATTGAACTCACAACCACCATGTGACTAAAAATTCACAGGCCAACGCTTTTTTTACCTATTCACTAACAAGAACAAAGATGAGGACAATAGTCCGTGTTAGTACGGTGAGGTTTACAAACTTTTTTATTTCAAATATTTAGCAAGTGGCAAGTCAAATTTTCATTATTAGTCAAGTAGCTACTGTTAGCACTTAAAATACTTGTGGGCAAATGACATCATTAAAATATGTTTAAGGATATTTTGTCGGGTTTTATTTACATATTTATTATCTCCTCGCTCAGTAATCCCGAGCCTCGATTTTAGCAACAGTAACCTTGACTCCTCCTTGTAATGGGCTAGAGTTGTTTCCCTTTGACCATAGTAATACCACAACTAGGAGTTCTGGTTTTAGTCATAATTTTTAAGTAAATTATAAGCATATGGCTAAAGTATAGACTGTAAATAATTGTAGTAGAAATTGATGCAAAGATCAAAGTAACCTTCTTGTTTATTGCTTGGGGTATGAAAAAATATTTGAAGAAGATTCGGATTGATCAGAAGTTTTGAAAGATCATCATTCAATGCTATGCATGATACCCACTTAGGAGATCATGTTTCTTTTGAAATAAGAATGACGAGACAGATTATCCCCCCCCCCCACAGTAAGTCACCATTTCTTTCTGCGGTAGATCAGTTGACATCCAAGGCTATAGAACCCGGTCTGTACTACTATTTACCTATAGCTAGTGGAAGAAGAGAATCCATACCTTTCCCAAGGGTATTAGCACATAAGTGAATGTTATGGATTTGACTGGAATTCGAACTTGGCTCAAATCCATTACATTTGTGCTAATGCCTTTGGAAAAGGTATGAATCATCCTCTTCGCCCACCAGCTATGGGTAAATAGTAGGTTCTATAGCCTTGGATGGCAACTGGTCTACTGCAGAAAGAAAGATCATATTGAAAGTTAAAAACAATTTTGCATATTTTAATTTTTAAAACTTTCAAAATTTATTTTTTTAATATTGGCCCTTTAATATGATCTTTCAAAATGAAACTTTTTGGTTTTTTTTTGGTTTTTTTTTTTTACATTTTTATTTATCCTATCAAAACGAGAAAGAACATCAAAGTCAATATATAACCCTAAGTATTAAATGATGTATGTATAATATTTCAAATAAGCTGTTCAAAAACCCCACCGTATTAATGCTATGACAATTTCTAATGACAGTAGTAATGGAAGGTTAAACAATTTTGAATTGAAATTTAAATATAAGATAATTACATTAACTTTAACAAAAATTTTTTGTTTCCACTTTTTTGCAATTAAAATGAAAAAAAATATTTCTGAAAGTTTAAATTTACATACTGGTGACATTTAAGCTTTTCATGAAAAGAATATTTACATTAAGAAAAAAAAAATGCAGTAGAATTTTTATGAGTTTCATTTTAGCCTCCTACAGTTTAGTAACCCATTGTAGTCAATAATTGTAAATCCTGTTCGTGGTGTTTGAATATTCCATAGTTTGTTGTCACAAGCAAAAACATCCAGAATATTTTTATGACACCCCCCCTTTTAAATGTTTGAACAGAATTATTTTAATTATACACATAATTTTATACAATGAGGAGAAACATTAGAAATAGATTTCATATTATAAACATAGAAATATTTCTGTTTGCCAGCTTTAAGCATAAGCTTTTTTTTTTTTTTTTTTTCATTTAACAATATTATATCCTGTCAACCATGCTGGATTTACCTATGGGTTACTAGAGGGCTGCATACCAAGTGCCTCAAGACTAGACAGGTCTCCAGAGATCCTCTAGTCTTGAGCACCTGATCAAACAAGAAAAAAATAAATGATATAAGAACAGAGAAGATTCATTTATTTTCAGATTTAATAGGAATTCTTTGAACCAATTTGGGCAATTCTAGTTGGAGTGGGACTTTTAAATTTGATGAGGGCCACATTTAGATTTTGATGCATCTTTTTTATATATGCATATAAATCTTTGATGTAGCTATTTTAGTTTTGCTCAGTTTTACACTTCACTGAACACAAACATGTAATAAGTGCAAAATTGCTCAATAAAAATTTTTGTTGAAGTCTTTCATGTGTTATACAAAAAAAGCATCATCTAAAAATATATCATTTACTTTTTTTTATACATACATACAATATATATATATATGAGAGAGAGAGAGAGAGAGTGTGTGTGTGTTATAAAGGGGCTCCCAAAATTTTATTTGGCCAGGGGCCTTTTAAGGCCTAAATTTTACCCTGCCTGTCAGGAAGATTTATCACTTTTTTTGAAAATTGATTTTATATTTATCGACACATACAAACACTTGTGACAGACCTAATGTCGGGTAGGAGGGCATTCTCATCCAATATGGAAAGTTTGGGATGGGGTGCAACATTTATGTGAATTAATATAATTAATTAGCATGCAAATTTAGTCATACTATTTTTTTCCTTTCATTCCACTTGTGCCATTTTTACCAAAATTCACTTTATAGACATTTACTTTGAGAGTGGCACAATGATTTAGTTATTGTCAGTTGACTTTTTCATGCTGCCAATATTGTTACTATAATAACATTTTATTTTAAAAATTGTCATTAGAAAAGTTTTTTTTCTAATTATTTTTAAATGTTTTTTTTTGTTGTTGTTGTTTGTACCTATTTTTTGTCTTGTCTGCAATCAAAACAAAATTATGGCTGTAATAGTAATCTTTTTTTATATATATTTTCTAGATGTTGTCCAGCTTTGGAATGTTGTCTTGAGGGGTGGCAATTTTTACTACTGCTCTAGATGATGCAAACACATGGCACATGACTAACAAACACAACTTAAGCATGCAAAAAAAATCTGAATCATATTGGATGATCTAGTCTGTGGCGGTTGACTTATTTGGTGAGTATGAGAACTATTAACACCACATAATTTTAAAGGTTGACTTCTACGGTAAAAAGGTGGGATGTAGCAAGCCTCTCGTCGCTCTATCATTACTTAGAAGTAAGTTCCACAGCTCCTTCCTGTGAACTACTGCTCTGTGGAACCGACTCCCAAGAGGATGTTTCCCCAATCACTACAATCCTTGAACAGGTTATCCTCCTCTCCTATCCACACAAATTGCCTCAATGTAACCCTCTACCTTGAGTTGCCCCCACCCTTGTACAGGATAAACATTAATGTAAAAAAGAAAGTTGCTAATAATTGCAAATTATCTCCCTTGGATTATTGTTCTCTCTCTGAACCAAATGCAACAAATGAGCAGAGGTAAAGTAAAGAGAATTTAAGGATCAAGTGACAGAATTTCTAGGATGAGGAGTTATCGTTATTTACATACAGACTAATGTTTCCATCTTTGTTGTTGTTGTTATCTCTAGCCCTCTTCAGTTGTTTGTCAATCCAGGAAACTTTCAGGGAATTTTGAACTGAACCCTTTATGCTGTAGTAAATTGCCAGAGTTTCTTGGTATTTATTTTATTATAAACATAAAATGGCTGGAGCAAGAGTATAAAATAAATAATATATCTTTATTTATTTGCTTTAGAGTGAGTCCTTTGATATTTTGTGCATCAAAATGTTTGTTTATAAGGCATATTTATATTTGTAGTAGTCTGGAGAAATCTGTTTTGGCCCAGTAGTGGTAGTTTTGAAGTCAGACCATGCTAATGATAGCAGTCATATCAGAAAAAGCTCAGTGTCAATCTACTGTGTTTTTCTTGGCCACAAGCACAGCAGAAGTATCTCTAGCAAATTGCTTAACTACTTTTTCATGAATAATGCATGACTAGTTTCCCCTGTGGTCATGTTCTCTCGTTTCTCTTGCCATCTCTTCTTTTCTAGCTCAGAGGTTTGAGCTTATATCCTTTTGACCAGCCTCTGAAACTGTTAATTTTGATTGGCCAAGATTATTTTATTTTCTAGCATGCCTTCTTTTTATTTATATATATATATATATATATATAAATAAACAAAAATTATGTGTGGAGGCCTGTCTTATTTTGGTAGATTTATAGTCATAAATAAGAAATAAGTAGGCTCTGGTCCTCACAATTTTCCCGTGTTTTTCATCCAGGTTCAGTCTTTTTTTTCCTTCCTTTAAGATTTAAATATTATATATATATTATAATATAATATATTATAACTATTTATTCATTAGTTAAGAAAGAATTTTTAGAGAGAAAGCAAGAAGAGTTTTAAAGGAAAGTGCAAATGCCTTATATCAATTCCTTTACAGATATATACCATGGTGCTTTGTGTTCACTATTAAAATGTCTACAGATTAATCTTTGGACTCATAAATAAGAACATGTGTTAATGAGGTGGAATGGTGGATCTCTATATATTTATTTCACACAATACAACAGGTGGTGTTTATATCTGCTGGCGTACATAGTATATATGTATGTCCTTTATATTGAGAAACAACATCCCTCCTTTTGTTAGAACTAAACTTGAAGTTATTAATCATAGATGTGTGCATGCAATATTAGCATTATTGTAAGATCTCAGTTCTATGTATTGTCTGCATAAATATATTGAAGAGATCTCTAATACACACTTTTTCATTTGTTCTGTACTACAGTTTCTTTTGTCACCATATCTATCTGGGTCTCTTCTGTACCTGGTTGGTCTTGTCTCTTGATAGGGGGTTCCTTTCACAGTGTTAGTTGTTGTCATCTCAGACGCTGACTGTTAGCGGTGTCTTGAATTGTATTTGTAGCTTTGTCATCTTCTGCTGTTAGTGTCATTTTTGAGTTGTCTTCTGTGGTGAGTATTTATTTATTTTTTTTAACTTCAGTGGCATAAACATGAACTGCTTTTTGGTTAGGGTTTTAACAATGGCAATGTTGCCTTTTCTCACCAATCACTTTAAGGATGTTTGGGGTTGTACTCTATTGTCAGTTCGTTGATTTTCTTTTGTTTTAGCAGTCCCATATCTCCAGGGTTTATATCGCTGACAACTGCACCTCTTTTAGAATCAGCATATACTTTATTTTCCCAATCTCTTAATTTGCCATCATCGGGAACTGTTAAGGATTTCTGGTAGTTTTGTTCAGATTGGTCAAATGAAAAATTTCTCACCTGGACACCTGTCTATGGTTTCATGTGGTGTTGTTCTATAGATTCCGAGGTGGGTGTTTAGTTCCTTTCACCAGTTTTTGCCTTGAGCAATCTTCAGGGGTTTTAGTATAGAATGGTTTTGTCATTCCATCTCTCCATTGGTTTGTGGCCACAGTGGAGTGCACTTTCTATGAGTTACATTTTCCAAAAAGAATGCTTTCAGTTCCTGAATTGAGGTCCATTGTTGTTAGTAATTATCTTCCAAATAGGAAAGTTCTATTTGTCTTGAAAATCTGCTTCACACATCAAACTCTGGCGCCAGAGATAAATATATAAATATATTAGATATAAGATAAACCTATACTCTCATATCTGGAAAAGATAAGACTGCTAAGCTATTTCAATTTTGATTTTTTTTTTTTAACCAACTTATCGGCTTTTATTCCAGATGCCTATTTTTTTCTTCTTTTTTTCCTTCTTTAACCTGTCTATTTCAACCTACATAATCTCCTTTTTTTATTCTGAAAACAAATTAAGGTTATTGACATTATATGATAATTATCCCTGCCTGGATATGTGGTAAACATGGACCTTTATGCCCACAAAAAACAACAAAAAAAAAAATGTAATGTCAAAAGGAAGTTTTTTTTTTTGTTTTTTTCCATAATACTCCTTTCACTTTTCAGCAAAGATTGTTGTTTTAAAAAGTGACGATTAGAATTGAAATAAAACCTAAGCATATGAAAGTGAATTTATATATTTTCTTTGTTCTTGACAATAGTGGTAATAAAATAAGCACATCCCATCTCCCCTCTTGCTTGTAACCATCCACTAGAATAAAATAAACGTTTTCAGTGATAAAGTTGAATTAGTCAAATAAAGCTTCATAAGCCTCTACTTAGAGTTGTTGCTATATTACAAGAATTGACAACAAATAAAATAAACACTATTTATTAGATTGTTTATTTATGCTATTATATTTTTAATTTGAATGGCCGGTAAAACATTGGCTAATTGCCAATTGATTCAAACTTTATAAAATGGTAATTAATAAATATTGCATTACATTAGTTTTAATAAAATTGTATTAGTTTTTAAAATGTTGTAAACGTAAAATTATTCTTGTAAATAAACAATCTAATAAATAGTGTTTAATATGTTGTAAATTCTCAAGAACATTAAAATAATGTATAAATTCACTTTCATCATGTTTAGGTTTTATTACTATTTTAATCATTGCTTTTTAAAACAATAAACATTGCTGAAAAGTGAAGGTAGCTAAAATAAAAGCAGTGTCATGGGAAAAACTGTCCTTTTCATACTTAATTTTTTTTGCAGACATGATGGTCCATATTTACCAGTTTTCCCCTATGGAGGAAGATGCTATAATTTTTTTTGATATATGGATAGAGTTACAGTTAGTAAATTGGAAAGAGAAATTGTTAAGCTGAGTTTGAATTCTACCCAAGTTCATTAAATTGACTTTCAAATAAATAATTTTAGGAAAGGTACAAATCCATTGCTTCATTCTCACAGCTATGGGTTAAATAGCAGATCTGAGTGAGTTCTCTTGCCTTTTGATGGCAACCAATCTAGAATGATGACTGAATTCAAAACCAGCCTGAAGATGGATGTACTCCATCAAGTTATTTCCCCCTAGACATCAATGCATGCTATTGCAGCAGTCCATGTGGTTGGTGGTCCTTTCTATTTAGTATATATAGAGATTTATAATTTTATCACATATTCTATGATCAGAGCCGGTGCATACTACCCCAAACATTCTAACTAGGGGGGAGGGGTTCTCAAACTTGATTGGGGGCCCTGGGCAGAGATTTGTGATCCTCACTATTTTATCAATATTTACTTTTTTTTCTACTTACATTTATGTTACAAATGAAACTAAGCACAACTGACTATTAAAGAATGAAAAAAGTTTCACAAATTTTGATATTCTGATTTTTTGTCCAACTTTGAATTTGTTTTGCTCAAGTCACAAAAAAAAACAAACTATTCACTATTATTTTTCATCCATAATGTTGAATGTGTTCAAATTCTTCAACTTGAAATTTTTCTTATTAAAAATTTCATGTTAAATTACTGCAAAACATTGTGGATTTAAGATGAAATGATCTATTTTATAACATGTCCCTAATTTATATTTAGATAAGTTGCGTTTATTTCCAATTTTTCTGGTTGAATTACTTACCTATATTGCATATGATCCATTACTGCACATAATTAAATTTTAATAAAATTTGTATTTTATATAAATACAACATCTTAATTTTCCTAAGATAGTAAGGAGGGGGGGGCAAAATCCTTGCACCACCTCTGTTTATGACGACTTATTTTTATAATAGTTATTAGTAGTAATTATTTGTAGTAATTTGTTACCTTTTTCTTGTATTATTATTATTAATAGTAGTGGTATTTTAATATTTATAATAAAAGTGCCAAGTTTTAGTTATTTTTATAAATATTCATGCATTTTTTTTTTTTTATAGTGAATTCTTCCAAATTAACTTTTAAGAATCTGAAGAATTGCTAACCAATATTAATAATGGCATCAGTTGCACTGCATGCAAATTAAAGAGGAGAAACTTAGCATACATGCTGCCATATTTGGTAAATATAGTAGACAGGAAGTCCTTCTGATAGAAGAATGCTGATAGGACTGATAGTATGGAGATGCCAATTAATCAAAGCTGACTCCCACCGTTGCCAGAATTTAAGCCATGAAATAGGTAGGTATTAAGGCATTTATTGTTTTACCTTGTATTACATTTTCTTTCTGACGACACTGTCATCTTCTTTTTGGTACTGCTTTGCTGCAACATATGTTGAACAAAGGGACGTTTTTTTAAGGGACTTAGACTTTCTTGTTTATGACGAAATTTGTTATGACTGAATTGATTCATGAAATAAGCATTATTATCCACTGAACAAAGAATTCATATTAAGAAAATGAAAGAGATGAGATATTTGCTTTTATCAATTATTTTCTTATTCAAGATTCTGATACCAATTGGCATTTAGGTTAAATGTCAGAATTACAAAGATTCTATATATATATATATATATATATATATATATATATATATAGAGAGAGAGAGAGATATACACACACAAGTTAAGAATAAATGTAAAATAATGTAAGCATCTCTAAAAACAAAGTTTCTTTTATAATTTTTTTGTTTATACGAGCACAAGTAAATATGTATGTGTGAACCTTTTCTATAAGAGGCAAAATTTGTTTGGAAATAAAATACTTTAACAAATCAAACTCAAATCAGATTTGATCTTTCTTAGTTTATGTAAGAAAAAACATTCAAAAATATATAAAAATTAATATTCATATGTTACTGGAGGCAAACATAGACCATCATGCCCACAAAAACAAAATGTCAAAAAGATGTATTTTTTTCCCTTGACACCACTATTATTTTAACAATCTTCACTCCTCAGCTATGTTTGTTTTTTAAAATTGTAATAAAATCTAAATGTAAATTTATACATTTTCTTTGTTTTTCAGAATTGACAACAAAATAAATTATTTATTGGAATGATTGGCAAAACATCAGCTAATTGTCAGTTGATTCAAACTTTATAAAAAGGTAAATAAGGATTTCCTTATAATTGTTTCACATATTTTAATAATTTGTCTATATTTCTGAGATGAGGTATTATGTACAGTATTTACATTAGTCGGACTATTGTCCTCATCTTTGTCGCCATATTTGTCACAACGTTTCGGCCGTTGTACGCTCCGGCCTTCTTCAGGTGGTTGGAATTTCGAACTGAACCCTTTATTTCGATCGCTGGGGTAGACTGTTCTAATTCCACGTGCCATGTTTGATGGATGTCAGTTATCAGTTATCTCCTGCTAATTTTCCCTCTGAAAGTTCTCCACTGCCTTAACCAGGAATTGAACTCACCTTCTTTGGGTCTGTCACTGGATCTAACCAACGCCTTTATCCACTGTGCCATGTGTCCTTGAGGACATGGCGACAAAGATGAGGACAATAGTCCGACTAATGTAAATACTGTATATTTTAATAAATTAGTAAATATTTATGAATAAAAAATATTGTTCTTGTATTTACTTTATAATTTGGTAAATGATAAATATTGTACTGCATTACTTTTGAAACAATTGTACAAGTTTTTAGAATGTTGTAAATATAAAAGCATTCTTGTAAATAAACAATGTAATAAAAAATAAGTGTTTAATATTTTTGTTGTAAAATTCTCAGGAACTATAAAAAATCTATAATCATCATATGTTCAGGTTTTATTACAATTCTAATCATCTGTTTTTAAAACAATAAACATTGCCAAGGAGTGAAGGTAGTTAAAATAATAGCGATGTTAAGGGAAAAAAAAATGTCCTTTTGACACACTGTCTTTTTTGTGGGCAAAAAAGACCAAATTTGTATAACTGAATAATCTATATAAGCAAAAATCAAATATTTTCCAAATTTTGAAAGAAAAAAAAAAAAAAAATTTGTCATTATTTATATTTAGCATAATCTATCTTTGTTGTTGTTGTTGTTTGCCAGAAGTCTGTTCATCCACGTAACCTTTTAGGAACTTTGAAGCGAACCTTTTATTTAATTTTTTGATTCATGAACCAATATTTTAATTCATCCAGAATCAGTGGAAACAAAGCAAACAATCACTGAGCAGTAGTTGGAAGAAGAAAAAGAGAAAGAAAGAAGAGAAAAAGAGAAAGAAAGAAGAGAAAGAAAGAGAAAGAAAGAGAAAAGAGAAAAGAGAAAGAGAAAAGAGAAAGAGAAAAGAGAAAGAAAGAGAAAAGAGAAAAGAGAAAGAGAAAAGAGAAAAGAGAAAGAGAAAAGAGAAAGAGAAAGAAAGAGAAAAAAAAGAAAAAGAAAGGAAGGAGAAAAAGAAAGGAAGGAGAAAAAGAAAGAAGAAAAAGGAAGGAGAAAACGATAGAAAGGAAGAAGAAACTGAAAACGATAGAACGATAGAAAAACGTGAAAAAAAATACAATATTCCTAGACATTGACAGCAGAATGAGAACAATCTACCCCCATGGATTTAATAAAGAATTCAGTTAAAAATTTCCTAACGGCTACCTGGACAAAAAAAAAAAAAAACCCTAAAAAAGGGGGTGGGGCAGGAGGGTTGAATAGCAGAAACATTGTAATAATAACAACAAAGATGGCAACTTTATTCTGAATGAACATAAATAATGGTAATTTTTTTTTTCATTTCATCTTTTCAAGATCTCAGAAGTAAATAGTTCTTAATGTTTTTCTTTAAATAAATGCTTTTTCACAATTGAGGACATTAGTCCAAATGTAGATAATGATAATTCCTCATACCAGAAATTCAGGCAGTTTGAGTCAAATCTTAACAGATTATCTGTGAGAATCCATACAATGAAAATGCTATTTTTGTTATGATAGATATACAAATAATATAATGGTCTAAAAAAGCTTATTTTAATAATAGGTGAAGAACATTTTATAGTTCATGTATTTTATCAGTTTCTTCTGTAGAAGATATACGGACAAGTTACACAGAATTGTCTATAACAATTAAATCTGCAAATGCACATAGATGCAGCAAACATTGCAAGTAAAGAGTTAGCTATAAACCTATAAAACAAAACTGTTCACTTGACAAATAGCAATGAAAGTTGAACATTGAATTTATTTTATTTATTTTTTTTCATATAAGAAGTTCATTTTGATGAAAAGTTCTATACTTCAGGCCTACTCATAGTGTAACTAAGGACTAGAACTGGAGGCCTATTTCAAAATGTTTAGATTTCAGAAATTTTGAGAGAAAAGTTGACTCTTTGAAAATACATTTATAACATTTTAATCCGTAGTTTATTTTTTTTACTCCAAACAAGGCAATAATGCCACTAAGATGCAAAGGGTTCCTGGGAGTGAAAGAGAATGAAAAGACTTTAGAAGGAACTGGAAACCCAATCCTAAGCAGGAAAAAAGGGATAAATCTCTAATCCTGTTCAAAAACCTGGGAGGAGTATGAACCAGGCGATAATTCTATAAAAATGCAAATAATCAAGTGTTGAAAATTAAATTAAAATATCTATTTTTGGTGTGGGCACTGGCAAATATTAAAACAGATTAAAATTTCTGGTAAACAATGTAATCCATATAAGTTGGAATTTTGCTGAAGAAAAACATTACTTTTTGCATATATACGAAAGTTTTGAAACTTTTAAAAGCTGGTTCTTGAGGCATTTTAATCTTTGAATTAATTATTCCCCCTGTAAAACTGTTGTAATGAATTTTTTTTGTTTCATTGCAACAGTTTGGAAACAAAATAAACATGGAAGTAACTTATTTATTTTTATTTATTAGAATAAAAGTAACTTTTGGTATGCTGACTTATTTTTGTCATAAATATACTTGTAAGTGTACAAAAAGACGCTTATCTAAGAAAACAATCAGTTTAATAATGCATGGTTTAACAGCAGATTTAGGTTTAATGTTTCATACTCCTTGTTTATGATATTTGAAAATATTTAATTTAATTATATGACATTAACTTTAAATAACATTCTTAATAAATGATCTTTTCATTAATTTTCTAAGATAAAATATTAAATTAGCTTCTATTTTAGTTCGTTTTTTTATTTTTTTTTTAATGGCAAACCAAACTATAATTCCAATTACTTTTTCTTTCTAAAAGGTATTTTAAAAAAAAAAGAACACAAATTACTCATAAAACAATTAAATTTTATCATCAATATACAGGATGGGCCAAAAGTAGGTATATAGGTGTTTAATTATTTATATACTGGCATGACTTTATTTTTTACAGGTATTGTGAATAATGGCAAATAATTTGAACAAGAAAAAAAAGTGGATTCTAAAGTTTGTATTGAAAGATTGAAAATGCTGAGCAGGTGTGTCAAGCGTGGAGAGAAGAATTTGATATTGTTTCACCAACACTGCTGACAATTTATTGTATAAGAGATGAATTTGAACACAGAAATTTTGACATCCCAGGAATGAAGAAAATTGTGTTAAAGAAATGTAATTGTATGTAAAAAAAAAAACAAAAAAAAACTAAAGTGTGTACCTTCTTTTGGCTCACCCTGCATTTGTTGTTATGAATAATAATAGAGAAAAATATTACATTAATTTTATAAAGACAAAAAAATGGGATTTTTAAATAAATTTTCCTGTGTAAAAACAGAATTGAGACAAAAGTCTGTTTAAAAATTAAACCTAAAAGCTAGAAAATAAAATTGGATTAATAAATTATTTCTTTAAATCAAATAATGTCTTTTTGTTAGCACACATTAGCGTGTATAGATTTCCAACTTCCTTTTTCTTTAATTCTGCAGTGTAAAAAGTGTCATAATATAAGAACTGTAGCAAAAATTTATCATACATTTTATACCAGTTACAAAAAAATATACAGATTACACAATATTACTTCCCTTTTCACTGCATTCTTTTTCAAGGCCTTTCAGTTGCAGTATCCTTATTGTTAATTTCACTCAAAGTTACTTTCTGTTGCCATAGCAGGATATGACAACACAACTATGAAATTCAAACACACTATTGTTCAGGAATTGGCAGGGGCAGGATAAACTTTTTGTATAGCAAATGAAGTCACATACAGAGTGATTAAAGGTCAATCATTTCATCCCAAGATGTAAGAGGCTACTAAGAGTAGAATTTAAGAGAAAGAATTGGAAACCCAATACTAAACAGGAAACAAAGGATAAATCTCAACATATTTGTTTTATAAATAAAAATTTCATAGAGAAGAATGTTAACAGATTGCGACATTCTATCAGAGAGAATGAAATTTAAATTTCTATTATCCCATTATTCCCAAATGTTAACACATCAGCAGATAGGTATTAATGTCAACAACTGAGCACAAATAGTTATTAATTAAAAAAAACACTAATTAATGGATAATATTATCCATAACTACATGTACAAGAATGTCGTTTTTGATAAAAGTTAAAAAATAACCATCAATATGTAAAAAATGCGTATATTGTGGAAAATTCCCTTTTCCACAATATAGCTATTTGTGCTATGTTATAATGCTTATTACCTAAACAATAATAATACTGAATAATTTTTTAAACATTAAAGTATATTTAATCACGTCTCCCTAATTGCTGTCACAATCTGTAAAATAATTTTAAGTGAAAAATATTAAACTACCAAGTGACAAGACCAAGATTTCTAAATTAGTTTTTCGTGAATTTTGCACAAAAAGATTGTTTATGCAATAGGCATAAAATAACATCGCAAATCCAAAGTCATATATTTCAATTAAATAAGCTAAATTTATTCTAAGTGTAACAGCAACAACATTCTTTGAATTTCTTAAGCCAACTATAGCCTTGAACTACCACAAACCCAAACTAAAATATGTCAGTTTTGAAATAGGCCTCCAGTTCTGGCCCTTTGTTGTATCATGAGCTGGCCTGTAGTATAGAACACCATAGAAGGACTTATTTTATCCTGTACAATATTTATGACTTGAATTACTTCCTTCATTTTACAACAGATAACATGAGTGTGGCAAACATGTCAATAAACAAGCAAAAGAGGCCTCAGATCGCATGCAGAGATGTTTGCTGCTAATGGGGGTGTTGGGGGAACAGGATGTAAATGGTGTTGGCAGTTTGCCAAGTCTAAATATAGGCCTCTCTGCAACTGGTCTAGATCTGAGTCTTAGTAAGATGCCTCATGCCAATAAGAGGAGGAGGAAAACTAGCAGTTGGTAAGACACAAAATCTAGTGAAGTCGGTCCCATGAGCATTTTTGTTCCTCAATTTGTTGTAGCTTCTGAGGCAGCATTATTTTTTGTTGCCTAATGTCTTTCTCCTTTTTCCCATCAACTACTGGGGTAACAAGCAGAGTTAGGTGTTTCCCCTAACCTCAATACACTCTTGCTGTACATTACTACAGAAATAACAGTAAAAACACATGTTTGCCAATTGCCAACTACTAGGTTTTCCCCCTGCTTTTATTGGCATGAGTTGTTTTACAAAGACTTGGATCTTGACCAGTTGTGGAGAGGTCCGTATCTAAACATTCCAAGCTGTTCTGCTGCTAACAGGAAAACCTGGATGTAACATGCATGACAAACCACTAGGCTTTGACTTACTCTTCGAAATAGCTTGTAGTAATGTACAGCTAGAGTGTGTTGAGGCTGGGAGAATATCTAACTCTCCCCGCAACTATGGGGGTAACAGGCAAAAAGGAGGGATGTAACAAAAATAAGACTACCTCAGAAATCACAGTAACTTCAGGAACAAAAATACCTATGGGACTGACTTCACAGGACACTGTGTCTTACTAACTCAATCATGCCCTTGATCCTCTTGGTTTGGCAAACCACCATGTAGTGTATTAATTATATCCGAGTTTTTCCCGTTAGCAACAAGAGGGGTTGGCATGTCTAAATACGTGCTTCTCTGCAACTGGAAAAGATCCAGGATTTTATAAGCTGCCTCATGCCAATAAAATTAGGGGCCAAACCAACAAACCATAATGATCAAGGGGTTGATTGAGTTTGCAAGACACTGTACTGTGTGAAGTTAGTCCTGTAGATATTCTTGTTCCTCAAGTTGCTGTAGCTTCCGAGGCAGTGTTATTATTTGTTACCTAATATCTCTTTCTTCTCTCTGCCTATTAACCCCTGTAGTTGCTGGGAGAGTTAGGCATTTTCCCCCCAACCTCAACACACACACTCATCGTACATTAATACAACAAGACAGATCAGTGGATGGTGAGAGACTTTTTAATGTAACTATAGAAATCTACGAAGAATTACTTCTGTCAAGGAATAACAACACACACTAAAAACACACAAGCATACTAAAACACAATTATGACATACAGAAGATTTTATTTTTTTCTGCTCCCCCCCCACAAAAAAAATTTATTACTGAACAATGATTTTAACATTTAGCACTCTACATTATTTAGAAATATTACTTCACCTTTTACTGTATATGGAATCCCCTAAAAATATAGTGTTTTATATATTAGGTCTATATATTTGATATTATAGTAGCCTGGCTCTCAATTTCAGTCAAGATTGTTTTAGGTGTTGCCATAGTAGGATATGAATATATAACCAAGAAATTCAAATTCAATTTACATTGGCAGAACTAATATTTTGCTTGATGGAAATAGTCACCTACAGAGTGCAAAAGGTTAGGGTTAAATGAGAGTCTAAAGTAAAATTTATGAAAATTTAGTTGATTTTCTATCGTTTTTTTTTTTTTGTAAAGCCATATACCATAAGGACATCGTGGATTCCTTTCTTTTGTTATCTGAATTCTAACACATTCTTAGGAAAGATAGTCAAATATTTTCCCTTTGCCTTCATAGTTTTCAATCCAGAATTTTCCTTCTGAAATTGGTTGCTACCCAATGCTGTCCAGCTATTTAACCTATTGCTTGAGGGAAAGAAGGAACAGATTCATGCCTTTCCCAAAAGAATTAGTGCTGTTCCACTGGGCTTAGGGTGGAAGGATAAGTTATGAGACTGGCCGCTGAAAAGTCAAAGACAACATGATACGTAGTAAACTTATTTATACAAACTGCCCTCTGGATATGTCTTGATCCCAGCATTCCCTAGTGGAACCAAAAGTGCTTACAATCATCATCATAATCAACATTATTGATGTCATTATAACAAGCGCAAAAGGGAGCACAACAGATGACCCCAGAATTTGAACTCTGCTCCCCACGCTAATATCCATCACCTTACCTCCACATCCTATTCTAAATTACAATTTAAGTTTTTTGAAGTTAATTCTACTGATTAAAAAAAAATGAATTCTGGATCAATCAGACAAAATAAGAAAGATAAGGACAAGAAAAAAATAATTTCGATAAAGATTAAATTTTACATTCACTTTCTAAAGATATTACATCAAAATTAAAGAAATTCTACAGTAAAATATAAACTTACCTTCCATAAGCCAGCTATGAATCCTAGTAAGAGTAAAATTCCTAAAACTACACATAATACAATTATCCAGGTTTTCACAGGTTTTGGTTGTCCAGGTGAGCGGAAGTTGGTGCTTACCTGAAAGTAATTAAAAAACATAAATCATTAAATAGTTGAAGAAAAAAATTTAACTGATAAATACATCTTGTTAATTTTTAAAATCATTAAGCAATTCATTTATTAGGATTTAATATTTATTTTGTTGAAACTTAATTATTAATTTGTTTATTTTTTAAAATCATTAAGTGTGGAGTGAGTAGCCATAGTCAACTGCAAAATAAGTAACAGAATTGTCCAACAAACAGAATTGACAAAGTTTGCAATAAGAAAAAGCAAAGAACATGGCAAAATAATAATATAAAGCAAGCAAACAATATATGCAAAGGCAAGTAAGCAAGTTCAGACCAGCGAACATAGGGTTCCAACTTCAACACAAGACAGGCCAGTATTGCATCAAATGAAACTGCGAAATGGCATATTTTATTGGCAAGGAAAAAATCCCAGTATGCATTTGTGCTTCTGCAGGAAGTATTTTGCAGTCATTGCTGGCAATTGAAATCAACATCAAGCAATTCAATTATTATGATTGAACATTTATTTTGTCATTTTAAAAGCCTGCATAGTTGATAATCTTGTATATAAAATACATTTCAAGAAATTCTGATCAAAGTTGGTTTCATATATTCCTATACTAGAGCACATCAATATGCTGTAATAGTTAGTAAGCTTGTCAACTACAACAAAATACCGAGTTCGATCTTCACTAGGTGCTCCCTACTTTTGACCTTGTGCCACATCTAAGCCATACTTAGTAAATCACTATATTCCTGTACTATCACCAAATATTTATCTGCTTTGGACTGGCAATAATGTGATCTGTTTTAACACCAATGCCAATATTTAGTTTGACTGGGACTGTTTTAGTTTGTGGAGTCTGCCCCAGGGTAGAAGTTATCAGCATTTGTGTGTGTGTGTGTGTGAGCCCAGAAGCTTAAGTGCTGTTGGGTCACTATTATGCAGGGCAGTATTTAGTGGGTACATGTATTTGAGGAGGCGACCCTGTGTTGTTGTTTTTTTAAACATTGAAATCAATGGCTACCAGTTCTACTGAAGAAAATGTGCCTACTAAATATAGTGTTTACTGTGATAATTATGCACACACAAATACTTTTTAAGTCAACAAAAACTGCCCAAAACAAAGTTACCATATATGATGATATATAACCTACTTCAATTTACATTTAATATTATAGTATAATGGAGTTAAGCTAGGTAAAAATATTGGTATGGCACCTGGGTAAACATTAGCCTACCAGATACCTCAACTTTTCATATAAGTTTTTTTTCCTAAATGTTAGAGTATTATAGAGGCAATCTAGATACATGTTTATATATAGTCTAGGTAAACAGTCTACCAGATACCTTAACTTTGTATAAATTTCTTTTAGAGGTATTTTGAACTATTATGGAGCAGAGGTAACAAAAAACATTCTATAAAAAAATAAAAGCAATGAGGACTCTTATGTAGTATCAAATTATGTAATATTTTTTTAAAAGAAATTTTTACTGAAACCAACAAACGTCAATCATTATAAATGAAAAAAGGAGAAGAAAAAGAAAGGTAATTACAGAGTAAATTTTCCCTTCAATTGCAACATCATCGACATAATCTTTATCTTTTACTGAATTCATTATTAGTTCACTTTTGACAACTGGTAACATCTGAAAAAAAAAGTAAAAAAGAAAAAGTTATTTTGGCATTATTTAACAATTTCAGTCTTTTTAACATTTTTGCTTTTTTATAAAAGAAGGCAATTAAAATCTAATCAATAGTGAAATAATTATTGTGTTAAGAGAATCTATTTTTATGAATGAACTTTCTCCAAGTTCTGCATCATTTAAATAGAAGATTTCATAGAACACTTTGATGTCGTCAGATGAACTTACAAGTGGAGATCTTTTATCTGGGTATTCAAATTTACTGGGTGGCACCAAAATTAAGTGAGTTGGCTGGCAAAGTCAGTTGTTGTAGAAATAATATTTTTGTTCTCCTTTAATTTTCTTTATCTTATTTCCTTTATCATACATGTGGCAATTGGTTAAAAGAAATTTTCATTAAAGTAATTATTTGTCAAAGTCAAATTTAATTTTTCAAATATTAAATTCAACAGAAATGCTTTCTTATCAAACCTTTGACTTTTGACTAATTTAACAAATTCCATTGTTACCCATTATCCAATAAAAAGAAAAAGGTATTTCTCCATTTATGGAGAAGGCATTTATACCAATCAAAAAAAAGTAAGATAAAAAATGATGGAATAGGGAAAATTGCTAATATTTTTAATCTCTTCTTTTTTATAATTAATGGTCCAGTTCAAATATATAATTAGAAAAAAGGGTCCACATGTGCTTCTTATAACATGTAAAATAGATAGGTTAGTTAATAAAACAAGCACAAACAAAAGAATACCAATATAATCAGTATGCTAAACATTTATTAAGTATTAATTATTAACCATATGACAGAAATGAAGCATGGAGAAAAAGGTTTAAAGTTTGGAATTTTGGGACATTCCTGTGTCCTTCATCAATGGACTAAAGAAAAAAAAACAGACAAATGGGAATTACTCATCGACAGATGTTTTTGTAGACGGTGTATTTTCTGGTGGAAATCATATTGTTAGCAGAAAATCAATCTATCTGATTCCTAGATGTGCAAAACTTTTTATGAAAATAAACTTAAATTTAAAATTTTGATCGGTGTAAAAGCATTAGGCAGGTCTATTATTATTAGTGGGAGAGTGAGATTGTAAACATAGATGAAGAGATTTATAGGCTGGGGAGGGAGAAAGACGTCTCGTGTGTAGCAAAAATTGTTGAGCCAAGTTGTCAAGTGTAGAAAGATGAACTGTGGTTAGAATATGATGTGATGAAGAAAAATGAGGAGGAAAAAATGGAATATATAATGATAAAATATTGTTAAATTAGATGAAAAGAAAAAAGTGAAGGAACAAAAAATGGATAAAAATTTGGAAGTCTATTGTTAACAAAAAAAGGGGGTACAGAAAATAGTCTTGCCTTTATTTTTTTTATTTTATTCTAAGAGGAAAGGTGTATACATATATACATAGATGCACACGTACATAACAGTATGTAAATATACACAAGCCACCACACAAACATGAATCTCAATTTTTTTTTTTTTTTTCTTTTTTTAAGCGTTTTACCCCAAGCAAGGGGGGGGAAGCTACTAGGATGCAAGGGGTTACAGAAGATTTGGAGCAAGATCAGATAGGAGTGATACAGGAAAGGATGAGAAGGATAGTGGATAGATCAAGACAACTGGAGATGTCAATTGACATTACATTTGAATAATTAGAGATTATAGCTCTCAGGGAAACTGGAATAGGGAAGGGAGTTCCACAGGCGAGAGGTGCAAGATATGAAGCTATTGAAGTAGCAGAGACACTACATTTAACAGTTTCGACAGTGAAAGGGTGAGAGCGGGATGCCAGTCTCGTAAGGCGCTTGAATTCATTGTCTGGGAACCAGCGAATGCAGCTCCTCAGAGCAATTACCATGAAAGTATTTGTAAAAAAGATAGAGAGAGGCAACAACGCATCTGTGAGAGAGCGACTGTAGATGAGATGCCAGATCAGGGCCAATTATATTGCATATCCGCCTCTGGATCTCATCAAGAACCCCGAGGCAAACAGAAGGGGCTCCAGACCATATATGGCAGCAATACTCCATGCAAGGGAGAATTGTTGATTTGTAGATCTGAAGGATCGATTCCGGGAAGAAAAATTTCCTGGCGCAGCACAGGGAGCCAACTTTCCTTGCGGTGGACGAAGCAATTGACTCAATGTATTTGTTCCTTCTCAGATCAGCAGTCAACGTGAAACTGAACAGCTGCAGAGAGTTGCTCTCGAGAAGTTGACCATCAGACATTCTAATGGAGGGCAGGGAAGGATCTCTCTGGTGATTAATAGAGAGCAGTTTTATTTTTGAGACATTATAGTTGACCAGCCAATTCCTGCCCCAGTTCACAACTGATTGGAGGTCCTTTTCGAGACACACAGCCAGGTTAGTTTTGTCAGTGACACTAGATTTGTTTTCGAGGCAGGAGTAAATTGTGGTGTCATCCGCATAGATGCCAACTTGGGAATTTATGGTGTCAGGAAGGTCATTTATGAAGATAAGGAATAGAGTAGAGCCCAGGATGAGCCTTGAGGAACACGTGTTCATGGGACAGGAACTGGAGGAGAATCTGTTGAGAACAACCTTCAATTCATGGTTTGATAGGAATGATTGTATTAGGTCAAACAATCGACCCATAATACCATAACCCTGGAGCTTGCAAAGAAGGCCGGCATGCCAAACCCTATCAAATGCTTTAGAGATGTCTAGGGCCATTGCATGTAAAGATATAAATACATGTACAAAATTAATATGTATCTACACTAACCTTCTCTACACTTTACATAAGCTTATATGTAAAGGAGCCATAGTGATAGTTTAAAAGAGGGTGACTGGAAAGTAGCTCTGCGTGCACGGCAATACTTCCATTACTGAATAGTGTATAATGAGGGAAATCATAGGTGAAAGAACGTAAAAATATAGTAGGTAGGTGATGGCTCATCTGAGAAGTGGTGTTGCTGATAATGGGTTTCCTTGTTGAAATTGTGATCTTTGAGTAAACCCAAATCTTTGTTTAGTTCCTCTATGTAGGAATTTACTTTTAGGATATACTTCAACTCCAATCTGCATCTATCCTCCCAGCTACTAAACCAAGATACTAAAAGCACACACTCGATGTCGTCAATTTTTTAGGTTGGAGGGTGGCAGCTATTGAAATTAAGGCAGCAATGGCCATCAGTAGGCTTGATGTATAGTGTAGTGGAGATGTGGTTGTTATTGAGACCTACTAATGGGCCCAGAAACAGAATGGAGGTGGTAGAATATTCCAGAGTAAATTTGATAGTGTGGTAGAAATTATTTCCACAAGGAAACCCATTATCAACAACATCACTCAATTTTTTGTTCCTTCACTTTTTTCTTTTCATTTAATAATATTTTATTATTATATATTCCATTTTTCCTCATTTTTTTCATCACATCATATTCTAAACACAGTCCTTCTTTCTACACTTGACAACTTAGTCTGACAATTTTTGCTACAACTGGCTACACATGAGACGTCCTTTCCCCCTCCCCAACCTATAACTCTCTTCATCTATGTTTACAATCACACTCCCCCACTAATAATAATAGACCTGCCTAATGCTTTTACGCCAAACAAAATTTTAAATTTAAGATTATTTTCATAAAAAGTTTTGCACATTCAGGAATCAGACAGTGATCAGGTTTTTGCTAATAATATGATATCCACAGGAAAATACACCATCTACAAAAACATCTGTCAGTGAGTAATTCCCATTTCTCTGTTTATTTCTCACCCCCATTGATGAAGGATACAGGCATGTCTGAAATTTCTGGACTTAAAACCTTTCTTTCTGTGCTTCGTTTCTGTCTTATGGTTAATAATTAATATTTAATAGATGTTTATCATACGGATTATATTGAAACCCTTTCATTTGCCCTTCTTTTATTAACTAACCTATGTATATATATATATATATATATATATATATATATATATATATATATATATATATATAGGATGATTTCAAAATTTTTGAAATATATATAATTAAAAGTCCAATACAAATTGTGTGTGTGTGTATATATATATATATATATATATATATATATATATATACACACAAGTTGTATTGGACCTTTTAATTACATATATATAAAAAATTAGGAAATATATATATTATATATATATATATATATATACACACACACACACAATCTCTTATATTCCACCTGAAGATCTGAAGATTGCAGAAACTGCATGAAACTGAGTCATACTATCGATGTTGGATATTATGTATATTCACTAATATATACTTATAATAATAATAATATATATAATAATATATAATAGCTTTGTTTCATAACATTGAGTACTGTATTTATGATACCTAGGGAAGGAGTATATTTATATGTATGTAAAATTTTTCATGCATGTATATATGTATGTGATTTATCAGATTTTAATTACTAGTTCATCCACAGTAAATTTGTCTCCAGGTTCTTACATCATTTAACAATTCTTGGCAGATCTTCTGTTTTCATGATGTGGGATATTTAATAACAAAGATGATAGAAACAAAAACAAAATGAGCAAGAATCTAAATGAAACTGGCTACATCATATTGTCAAAAGACATACAAAAAAATAATTCTTTTAAATTTAGGTTTACCAGCATCTCTCATTCAGACTTATGTAGTTGTATCAATAAACCTTGTATGATGAAGTGAAATACATATCAAACACAAAAGTAAAAATAGCTGAATTTCTTTCTTCTTTTTCTTCAGATCTCATTCTCTAATGAAGCTTTAATAGGAGAGAAATAGGTTTTGTCTTTGATAAATGGACATTTTGCCTGTTCAGCAATCATTGCAATAACATTTGATCCTAGCCAAATTGAATCAGAAATTTGTAGTCAACTTACTGAGTCCAGCTTTGCAATATCCATTTTCATATAAACTTCAATTAAAAACAACGATTCTTTTAGCCATTCTCTGAAATGGCATTTCATTTCATAAAACTGGGGCTTGTTGTTAAATGTCTGAAACAAAAGGAAATGAATTAAGACTTGTATATTAAAAAAAAATGCAATTAAAATGGAAATTCTATTTTTCCTCAAAACAAATGGAATCATAATTAGACAAAAATATTGAAACATTTAATCTGAAAAAATCAACTTTTATATTGTTTGTGTTGACTTAAAAAATTATATGTTAAAATTGTGGAGTTACCCTACTTACTTTCCTGAAAAAAAATAAAAAATAAAATAAATAAAAATAAATAAAAAAAAAAAAAAAATAAAATAAAATAAAAAATAAAGAAAATAAAAAAAAAAATAAAAAAAAAAAAAAAATTAAAAAAAAAATAAAATAAAAAATTAAAAAAAAAAATAAACCACCGCTGGGGGACATTCTGTCTTATTTCTGATTTTTTTTTTCTCTAGCTTTCAGATGTAGTCAAATGTAGATAAAAACACTGCCGCTGCGGCACATTTGGTCCTCTGTTGACTTTTGAACTCTCTCTCTCATATATATATATATATATATACAAACACACGTATCTATCACACACTTGTACACAAACAACTCCACTAGTTTAAATGTTTTCTTCTTTCATATTCATTGTTTTGTCACATGCAACAATCTTCTATTGTCTATGTATACCTTTGTTTTGTTTATACATACTTATCATTTATTTAGATGCATGTAGTTTAGTTGTTACTTTTTCATTTTTATTACCTGGACTCATATTCTCGTCCACAATAATTGTTGTAGGAAATATATACCAAGAGATGTGTTTTTATAGATATACCTATATATATATATATATATATATATATATATATATATATACTAGGAGATGTGTTTTATGAACATTCAACCAGCATCACCCACAACAAATTATTCAAATTGTCTCGAAATTAACAATCAAAAATATATAAACTTTTGCTTCAAAACTTTTATTCTGTCAATTCTTAAATCAATTGAAATTTTTTTTTTTTTACTTAAAATATTTACTCAAATTTTTTTAATCATTTCACCCCAAGCAAGGCAATAAAGCTACTAATATGCAAGGGGTTATTGAGTGTTAGAGAATATGAGATGAAAAAAGTAAAACACTATTAAGTAGATTAAGAAGACAAAAGATAACAATTGACATTGCATTTAAATTTTTAAAGATCAAAATTTGACTGGAAAACAAGAAGCAAGAAAAGAGTTCCACAAGTGAGAAGTGTGAAAGAAAAAACTTTTAGCATAGAACTTACATCGAGACATTTCAATTGTAAAATGATGAGACCTTACCACCAATCTAGTACTGCACTTAAATTCATAAAGTCTAGATACAAGAGATCATCAGAACAATTACCATGAAAGTATTTCTAGAAAAGTCACAGGAAAGCTACATTATGGCGGTGGGAAAGGAACTGAAGCTGAGATGCCAGGTCAGGACAATGTATATTCGTTGGATTTTATCAAGAATCTCTAAATATATAGCAGGAGTACCAGATCAAATATGGCAGCAATATTCAAAGAAAAGATGAATGGTAGACTTATACATTTTCAACCTTTTCTGCCCAAGGCACCGTTTTCACCTGATGTCAGAATTCCATTTACAACCTTTTTAAGACTGTCCAACTCAAAAGGTGCATTCCAAATAACATACATATACTATTGAAAATCTATATTTTTTTCTAATATTAGTACATACATACATACATACATACATACATACATATATATATATATATATATATATATATATATATGGATAATTTTGTAAATAAAAAACAAGAAAAATTAAGATTCCCCCACTGAAATCCTGACAGCGCCCCTGCGCCCTACGAGAACCCATGATATAGTGCAACCTTTTTCTATCTATGTGCTGACTTAGGGTTTTGAAATCATTCAGTGTGCCAACAGCATACATATTTTTATTCAAGTCAAGGTCAATATACCTGTTCTACAATATATTTTATATAGTAATATATAGTATATATACTTTAGTATATATTAAAATTGTAGCAGCTAAATATCTTCTTGGCGTTGTAGTAGTTATTGGTTGGGACTTCATTATGTCATTTGCAGCTGTGTGTCATTGGAAATGGCGTGGCATGCATGCCGTATATTGCTGACCTGATATAGAGAATAGGAGAATTCATTGTTACTGAACAAAGCCATTCAGTTTTGATGCAGAAACTAAACTTGGCCACAAATTATTAAAAAAAGAAAAAAAAAAAAAATCAAAAATTTATGCAGAAATTAAAACTGTTAATAAATAAATTAACTTGGAATTGGTGATTTTCACTTCAGCTATAATCTTCTAAAATTTACTATGCAATTATTTGTCTTTTGTCAAATGTCTATTTATGAGAACACACCATGCCATTGAAATAGTAGACTGAAGTCAAAAATAAATAAATTGATATTAAAGTTATCTCCCTTCAATTTTCTATTTTGATTCTTTGGTGGAATGAAGTGAAAATTCAATTTAATAGTTCTAGTGAAGCCAGTTTTGGGGCAAATAACATTCGATGCTATGATTGTTCCCCTCAATGAAAGGAGTAAGCACGGTGGAGTAATTGATAGCAGCTCGGATTGAGCTGAGTTTGAATTCCAGTCAAATCCATTACATTCACTTATGCGCTAATACCCTTGAGAAAAGTATGAATCCTCTCCTCACCCCACCCTGCTATGGGTAAATAGCAGAACAAACCGGGTTCTATAGCTTTGGATGGCAACTGGTCTACTGCAGAAAGAAATGGCAACCTACTGTGAGAAAAATCTGCCATGTCAGTCATGTATCAAAAGATACATCATTGCCTACATGTGTATCACGCATAGCACACAACTGACTGAAGCCAGTTTTGGGGCAAATGATATTCGACGTTATGTATGATATAATATAGACAAACTACATAACAGAAAGATGGTGAATTAAAAAACATTTGGGATATCAAATTCAATCCCTAAGAGAATAAGCTGTAAAAATATATTTGAGTGAAATGAAGCATTTTGAATTCAACAGTTTCTAAATCTGATAAAAGAGACATGACCAGTGGAAATATTTACAATTAACAAAAATAAGGATATCAATTCAATTTCAAAATCAGTTTAAAGAAATCAATATTTTTATTCTTATTTTAATATTTCTGCTGCTGTTGACATACTTATACATTTTTATGAAACAGACTATCTGCTGTTGGTGTATATATACATTTTCAGGACACTGAAATGTCAATCCCAAGTATTTGTGTTATAAAAAAAAAGTACTTCCATTTTAAAACCAGCATAAAATATGATCTTGTTTGTAAGATATTTTGTATTATATTTTATGTTATATTTTGTAATTTTTTTATATTATATTTTGTATTATATTATATTTTATATTATATTTTGTAATTTTTTTTATATTATATTTTATATTATTTTATATTATATTTTGTATTATATTATATTTTATATTATATTTTGTATTATATTATATTTTATATTATATTTTGTAATTTTTTTTATATTATATTTTATATTATATTTTGTATTATACTGTGTGCTGGGGTGCTGTTTAGCTTAGTCTGTATTGCAAAATATCCAGTCAAAACAAAATAGTGGCATCCATCTCTGTCAGCTTCTTTTCAGTAATTGGCAATTTCGTATTTTCCCCAAAATAGGCTAGCACAGCCAGGCAACAATGCTGTACCAATAATACAGTGAATGAATCAGTTTTAAAGACCATTAACAATTCATTTTATTACTAAATTAGTATTTACCAATTTAATAACAAAATTTTGAACAACTACATAAAACATTTACTTCAAAATTTATAATTCATAAATATAAACAATATGATAATAAAAAATATTTTGTCAGTGTAAAATATTTAAATGAAGGATTTTATTACCTCTGAAAGACAAGTGATGCGTAGAAAAGTTCCAGAACTATTAACCTGTAGTAAAAAAAAAAAAAAAAAAAAAAAATGAAAAGAGAAATTATAAAAAAACAAACATTATTTGAATAAAAGAAAATTTATAATCTAAAAATCAATCTTTTTAAGATTAAAACAATTAAAAATTAATTAAAATTGTTGAAAGGAATTTAAAGATTTATTTAAATCATCTCATCTTTGAGATATATAAAAATTAAAACTTCTAATTTGGATTGTTGTTATTACAAATATCACAATAATCAACAGATATCCCATATCAGCCATTTAATGGACATCTGATGATGACCAGAGAGCACTTAGTTGAAACAGTGTTTCTATAACAACATCTATATCAACCAAGATGAGAACAATAGTTTGAAATAATACAAAAATATTGACAATTACTGATGTCAGAAAAGAAATACTAAATGATAGATTGTTGTTGTTTGAAAAGATTATTTTTCTAACATTTGTTATTCATTGAGTTAATAGTAAAAAAAAAAAAAATAAAAAAAACTATGTTGCTGGAACATATGACTGGACTTGGTTTTTTGTACGATTTAAGTAAAAACAAAGTTATCTCCCTTGGCACCTGACTGAATCAATAATTTTCTGATGTGCATTTTAACACAAATGACACTGGTAAATAAAGAAATAGAAAATATTCAATAAAAATTTAAAAATACAGGAACTAGAAGAAATATCCTGAAACAGGATGTTATAACTGATTCAATATAATCTAGTTTTTACGTAGAAACATGCACATAGTCAAACTATACATTCAGTCAATAATAAAATCTGTTGTGCCATGTTTGTTCAAGAAACTCATTGTAAAGATAGAAAAAAATAATGGGAAGCTATTCAAAAGAGTTTATGAAAATCCTAGAGTAATACAAGCCACCAACCTGTTGTAATATCGACTCTCCTGTACACCTGTGAGACATCTGTAACCTTGAAAGATTCTATCAAATCCTGCAAAACACCTGGCAGGACTGGATTACAAACAACAAAGTTCTCCATGCAAAGATGGAGAGCCGAGAAACCATCATGACTCGCCACAGACTTCAATGACCCTGATGATTGGAGAAGAGCAGTCCACGAAAAAACAGTATCCTTCGAAGAGACCAGAGAATAAATAGGAGAGACAAAGAGAGACCAAAGAAAAGCCAGAGCCCTACATTCTCTGAACCCTCCTATCCTACTTTGTAGTGGCTGTGGATATCTCTTCAGATTCAACATAAGACTCATTTTACCACAGAAGGAAATATCAATAACTACCACAATACTTGGCAACAAGTTCTGCCAACAATATTCAAGAAAGTAATTGTAGACAGATAAAAAATTACTGATGTACGCAGATGCAATCAATTTGAACAATAACAAAGAAACATAAAATATTCAGAAATAATACTTAGCTTCAATAGGGAAAAGTCAAATGTAATGGCTTCTAAAAACAAAAGAACAAATTCTTCATTTTACTAACTGTTAAAGCATGAAAATAATGTTCATATGTGAAACAAAATGTCCATAAAATGATTGTTTAGAAAGAAAAAATATATTCACTGGGTGCACCAAGTAACTTGCAATATAAAAGATTTAAACTCAGCAAATTGTTAAACTTATTTTAATATAGAGTCTAATATTAGTTTCATTAGTATTTTAATATAGGATATTTTAATTTTAAATACTTAAACCTGTATAGGAATTAAATCCTATATTTTTCAACCAATAAAATCCTATCAAAAATTTTGCTTGATAAACAATAATTACAAGGACAAATACAGCAAAAATACTTGCAGACATAGTTGTAGACCTACCATGTTATTTTTGGACCATTTAGAAAATAACAATAATAACTCCTTTCCCCATTCCTACAATTTTGAGAAAAAGATTTTTCCAAGCCAGTGTGAAATTATTTTATAACTGATGAAAACCTTGCAATCAAAAAGTTCACACCTCTATATGAAATTAGATTTTGATCTCCCTTACAGATATGAAAATAGAAGCATACTCTTTCTCAGAGTCAAACCAATTTGGGAAGCCAGTTTGATTTACATGTGTGTAGACACACACAATGAAAGAGATGACAGACAGAAACTGCCAACTAAGCTTTTGTCTATGAACTCACAAACACATTAGGCTGACTGTCATAAAGTAAGTTTGTACATACATCTCACAGCACACTACAAATATTTAATTCCTTTATAAAACAAACTTCATTGCAAGGGAAATTGAACATTTTATTGTTATTGTATATTTCTGAAAAGAATATATGTTATGTTTCTATTTTTCCTCCAGAAAAAACTTTTATATGTTTTATTTAAAAGATGTATTGTTGTTAAATATTTGGGATCTTGGCACTTAGATAAGAACAAAAACCTGGATAGACAGATCCCAAGAACTGCTCTTGGCAAATAAATTTTTACCTCATCAGATGAAGATATACTTCCATGTTCAAAAATGAAGGCCAAATTTTTTCTTATGTGTTTACATATCCAATTTATGGAAACATTTCTTAATATTTTTCTAAATAGCATCAACTTTTGTTTTTCTTTACATTTTTATTTTTATGACTGGACTGTTTATGCATCCTACACATCACTAATTTAGTCAACTGACAGCTTAAGGTTTGTTCTTAATTTGATATCATTTTCTCCAGGAATTGTTTTCTAGTATTTATACACATGTTGAAAAAATGTAAAAATTGTAGGAATTTTAGAATCACAAGACATTCAACAGAAATTGAAACTTTTTATTTGAATATCTCTTGCAAATTTTAGTATTGTAGTCATGATATATCAGTTTGTGTGTGAACACTTATTTGATTATATACTACAATACTAGTGTGGGGATAAGCCCACCTCATCTGCCAGGTTGCTCCCTAGGTATCATTCTATTCAGGATTATATAAGGAAAGTGCATTAATTCTTTCTTTCTCTTTCTACTCTGAGATGCAGTAGTGACAATATGGAACTTGTCTTTGCCTGGAGATATATTTCTCTCTTCACACCTGATGGAGGAAATGGTTTCTTTAGTCACTGACCCAAAGATGCAATAGGTAGTACTAAGTTACATGGTACTGATAACACTTTATTCTGTTCCAGCCAAAACATTCAGGTAGACAAAAAACTAATTTAAACTGCTTTAATAAAAGATAAATATCAAAATATTTTCATTAAATATTCAAGATTCTTACCTGAGGATCCAAATTACTTAATAAAGACCCTATTTTGTATACTTTAAGAGTAAAATTGCCTGCTTTCAAATCACTTGGGCCATTGTTATAAAAACTATATTGGTGTGTAATATCTTTGATGTCAGTTGCTGATTTCGATTCTTTTTTTTGACTGACCAAAATATATTGTGGTTCAGAAACTCTGGAATTAAAAAAAAAAAAAAAAAAAAAAAAAAAAAAAAAAAGGAAAATTAAATTCATAATAGTAATGTCTAATTTTTCAAGCTGCAAGTCATAATTAATTCTCACTCTGCAATATTATTGGTCTTGATCTGGTGGCTCAGTTTCAGTCACTTCCCAACTGCTATAAGGTTGCCTCTCTATGTATTTTCTATACTTTCATGGTAATTGTTCAAATGAGCTCTTTGCTATGGTACTTAGAGTTTTTGAATTTAATCACTGCACTAGACTTGCATTGAGATCTCAAGTTACAGATGAGCTGAGTAAACAGAGATGAGCCGTAAATTCTATGTTAATAGTTTCTTATCTTATACTTCTCACTTGTGGAACTCCTATCTCCATGCTTTCCAGCCAACTTTAATTAGTAAAAATTTAAATGCAATGTCAATCACTATTTACTGTCCTCCTGATTACTCTTTTCTTTAATTAGTGTTTCTCTTCCTAATTCTTCCTCACCCTGTAACCATTTGTGTTTTAGTGGCATTACTACATTGCTTGGATTGATTCTGATAAGAAAAAAAATCATTTACTAAATGAAACAATGAACAAAATTTACTTCATGATTTATTCAGTTAGCACATTTTTTACGACTGTAGTTACCACTCCATTCCATCTTACAATTGTTGTTCATGGTGACGTTCAAGGAAGACTAGTGCAATGGATTCTTGGTTCCTTTTATCCCCAGGGATGCTGAGGTTACCCTGTCTCTCTTCTCAGAAGTTAAAGAGACAAGAGCAACAAGGCAGCAGGTAGTTTGAATTCAGAGTTTTCCTGCTTGTAGAGTGGTTGCCAAACAAGGCTATAGGACCCAGTATGCCCTGCTATTTACCCATAGTGAGGAGTGAAGATGAATTCATACCTTTTCCAAGTATATTAACAATGTGAATGCAGTTGACTGGAATTCAAACTTGGCTCTCTAATTCCCCAATCTGAGTTGCAATCCATTACTCCATCATGCATCCATGTAAAATTTACTTACGATAAAAAAAAACCTTGATAAATCATGAACTGTAAAATACATTTTCTATTAAACAACAATATTAAATAAGAATGAATATTTTGAATGAAATTGTAAACTCTTTTTACAAATAGCTGTTTTTTTTTCCTCCCCTTTGATTTTGAAAAAACTCATTATCATAGTAATTGAACCCATTATATTTTGGTTGCTCTAACCAATAACCTATTTCAAGTGTACTATCCTTCTGGAAAAAGTGGGTCACTTTTGCTAGTCGATCATAATATCTAGAAGCAGCCAAAAAATATGATATATTGCTGCTGTTTTTGAAAATAGAATACTCAGCAATCTTTAACCTTTCGGCCCACAAAAAAAAAAAAAAGGTGTGCCAAAAGGACAGTTTTTTCCTTGACACCGCTATTATTCTAATTACCTTCACTCCTTAGCAATGTTTAGAATTGCAAAACACAGAAACATATGATGTGAATTTATACATTTGTTCTTTTCTTGAGAATTTACAACAAAAATATTAAACACTATTTATTAAATTGTTTATTTACAAGAATAATTTTATTTAAAACATTCTAAAAAGTAATACAATTGTATTAAAACTAATGCAATATTTATCATTTACCAATTTATAAAGAAATAAATATCAAACAATTTTTTACTCATAAATTTATAAACATTTACTAAATTATTAAAATATGTGAACCAACTATAAAGAAATCCTTATTAATGACCATTTTATAAAGCTTGAATCAATTGGCAATTAGCCAATGTTTTGCCAACCATTCAAATAAAAAATATAATAGCATAAATAAACAATCTAATAAATAGTGTTTATTTATATTCGTTGTCAATTCTTGTAATATAGCAACAACTCTAAGTAGAGGCTCATGAAGCTTTATTTGACTAATTCAACTTTATCACTGAAAACGTTTATTTTATTCTAGTGGATGGTTACAAGCAAGAGGGGAGATGGGATGTGCTTATTTTATTACCACAATTGTCAAGAACAAAGAAAATATATAAATTCACTTTCATATGCTTAGGTTTTATCGTCACTTTTTAAAATGATAAACTTTGCCAAAAAGTGAAGGTAGTTAAAATAATAGTGGTGTCAAGGGAAAAACTGTCGTTTTAACACAGTTTTTTTTGTGAGCACAAAGTTAAAGATTTCCGGATACTCATTATGACAAGCATTGTTGTGACCATTTAGTTTGTGCTAGTTTTTTTTGCTTTGTAGAAATGGAAAAATCCTCTTTTTTGTATATGGATAATATAACTGGAAAAAAGTATAGAATAATTGTCTGAAAAGTTCCAAGTACAACATGATTTAAATTTAGATTGGATGAGCTATTTTACCAGGACACCAACCCCATGGGTCATTTCATGCTGAATCAGGTAGTTTTAAGATGTTATTATTTTGTGTCTATTTTGCAGACAAATTCTTTTATAAGTTGTTATGATATAAGCAGGGATGAAAGTTGCATTTTGTAGCCAGCCATTTATTCAATTTTGAGAAAAGAGTAGAGTTTTGTTACTTTTAAGAATTCAACAATGGCTTTGGGTTCAAGTATTTCCATATATGAGGTACAGCATGAATAAAACAAAGAACAAAGTTTTCTGAACAGCTATCAATCATAAATAAAAAAAAAGAAATTAAAAAATTTTCCCAATAAAAATGGCATTATTTATTTTCATAAATAAAACAAGCATTTTTTGTAAAAATTGGGAAACAGAGGCCAAGGATAGAACACTGCAGAGGAATTAAACCAGTCATGCAGTAATTAAATATGAAACTGGAGTCATTCAACATGTAAAGAGCGTTCCAATAACTTGGACTGATTTTAATTGTGAATTAAGTTTAAACATCTAATGAATTTTTTTCTTTTTCTTTCAGATTTAACAACTTAAGACTTTGACAATTTCAACCATGGAAAGATTAACAATCAAACAACATGTTACAGTTTCAAGAATGCAATTGGAAAAATTGTTCATAAATTCAAGCAAACGGTCAGTAGCAGATGTGAAAACATCATTGTGTACTCGTTTATGCCGTTCAGCTGAAAACATTGCTGCAATGCACAAGAATGTGCTTGAAAATCTAGATTTGTCATCATGCACAGGAATTGAACCTCTGCACAACGTTACATTGTTTCCAATTGCACTCTCGCTTGGTTGATTATGTTGATCAAAAAAAATTGCAAAGTATGTGAAATGCATTTCTGTTTGAAGGTCCATTTTCATAATAGGCTTTGATAACTTTAACATGCTGTTTGATTGTTAATCTTTCCATAGTTGAAATTGCCAAAGACTTAAATTGTTAAATCTGAAAGAAAAAGAAAAATCATTAGATGTTTAAACTTAATTCACATTCAAAATTAGTACAACTTATTGAAACACACTTTACAAGCGAAATGAGCAAATAATATTAATACTTAAAAGAAAAAAAAGTTTTTGTCTTAAGAGTGCAATAAAATCGTAATGATAATTAAAAAGAAACTTACGTGTTAACACTTAAAACCGCTTTCTTCCGCATTTGAATATTTAATAAATCTTCATTGTTTTTTGGATACATTTCAAAACCCTCACTGGAGATGGAAAATTTCATTGCAAATTGACCAACGGTTTGATACACTTGTGGTATATCAAAAATCAGTTCATAATACAAAAGACCTTTGCGTAAAGGGTTATTAAAAGTGCATATTACTTTATTTCCAGTATCAGATAAATTTCTTGTAGACTCAAACTGACAACCCAGAACTTTATTTTCAGACTGGGAGTAGCTGACATAGTTGATATAATCAGGGTACACAAGAGTTCCAAATGGCTGGTAAGCAGGTTCATAACCATTCGCAATGGTAATACCAATTCGAAATTGGTGTTCACCTCCAATTAATAGAACATTATTCCTTTCTTTACCCAACCATTTTAGTCTTGTCTGCAAATCAACCGCACATAATTTATCTGCTCCACAATCATTTAGGAATGGAATCTAAAATTAAAAGAAATAAAAAATGAATTCTTTAAGAAATCTGATACTAAATAATGTAAACAAAACACAATTCAAATTTATACACTGGAAAATTTCCAGATGTTGTAAGATTCTGAGAAAATTTATATTCTTATCTGAAAATTGTCATATTCTTAGATAAGCCTTTTGATTGTCATATTCTTATCTGAACTCCTATAAGCCTTTTGATTGTCATATTCTTATCTGAACTCCTATCTTTTTGTCATATTCTTATCTGAACTCCTATAAGCCTTTCGATTGTCATATTCTTATCTGAACTCCTATAAGCCTTTTCGATTGTCATATTCTTATCTGAACTCCTATAAGCCTTTTCGATTGTCATATTCTTATCTGAACTCCTATAAGCCTTTTCGATTGTCATATTCTTATCTGAACTCCTATAAGCCTTTCCGATTGTCATATTCTTATCTGAACTCCTATAAGCCTTTTCGATTGTCATATTCTTATCTGAAGTTTAGCCTTTTCGATTGAACTTATCTGAACTGTATGCCTTTTTTGTGTAATCTGAACTCCAAGCCAATGGGATTGTCATATTCTTATCTGAACTAGCCTTTTCGATTGTCATATTCTTATCTGAACTCCTATAAGATTGTTATTTTTTGAAAGCTTGTTAAGCCTTCCGATTGTTATTTTACAGTTTATCTGAACTCTTGTATGCCTTTTTTGTAAACAACAATGGGTTATATTACACATAAGAATGTTATTTTTAAATAGTTTTCTAATTTTTTTTAAGGTTCATCCTATAAAAGGCCCAGGGTGAGGTACAGGATTACATTAAGAGGCAATTTGTATGAATAGGAGGGGAAGATAATGGCGAACCTTAGATATGAACAAGTAAAAGATTGTAGTGATTGGGGGGATATATCCTCTTGGGATTTGGTTCCAAATGGCAGTTGTTTGCAGGAAGAAATCATTTGAGTAGAATTTACTTCTCACCGATACAATACAGAGAGAATGTGGGTGGTTTGCTACTATGTAAATGGCATGGCATGTCTTTGCTATGAAGGTTTGAGCTGGCAGGACTAGAGAATGTAGCTCATCCAAGCACTTTAGCAATAAAGCAGAGAAAAGCTTGCCACATTCCACCTTTTACTGTAGAAGTCAAGCTTTTTAAAAAATATGTGATGTTAAATAACAGTTCTTCTCATACTCACTTCCAAAATGATACAAGATACTATACATTACTTAACTAATATTAACAAATAAAGTGGCAACTTGTTTTCAGAAAAAAATATTCAAACCAGTAACCTTATCTTTGTTAATTTGACCACTACATTTTAAAAACTATATTAAAAACGAGAAAGATAAAAAAATACCCTAATATCTTGAAAACTAAACTAGTGACTTTCTATCATCATAGAAAAAACCCTGAATTTTTCTTATGATGATGAACAGGTGTTCTCTCAGGGAGGTCCTGTGCCTTGAGTGTCTACTGGGACATAAACTCAACCCAGATCTCAAGTGAAACATGTACATATGATCCATTGTTAAAGCTACTGAAAAAATGGTTAATGCTCTGTACTGCTCGAGTAAGTACCTGACTCTTTCATCATCTACCTTCACAACAGCCAGATGAGACCAAAAATGAAATACTGCTGCCATATATGAGCAGGAGCTGCAGACTTTTCAAATCCAGTTTCAACAGCGTCTATAAGTGTCACTGTGTCCTTGTGGGTGATGAATTATTTTCCACCCTGCAATCGCTTTCTCACAGACAAAATGTCACAAGCCTCTCACTGTACTTTTACTATTTCCATGGAAAGTGCTCAGATGAACTACATTCCTTAGTTCCACCAGTTATAACCTTCAGGGCTAAGACCAACTATGCCAGGCACATTATAACAGGGTCTACCTGACAGGACACCTGTTCATCATTATAACGAATCACCCTTATTCTCTCTGTTTCTCATTTCCACCCAAGTAACATCCACCCACAAACAGTTGCTTTGTGGAAACAACTACCTGATTACTACAATCTTAACCAATTCATCTAGGGTTAACTATTATCTTCCTCACAAACACTCTACCTTAAGTAGCTCTTGGGCCTTGTACAGAGTGATATAGTAAAAATATAACCAAACAAAGCTACCTTACTGGGTCAAAATCATGTAGTCCACAACCCCAGACCACCGTTAAATGTGAATTCCATAATATTTTTCACAGCTATATAGTATGTTCTTCACCATGGCTACATACAGTTTTGAATTCAGTTATCCTTTTCTAGACTGGTTGCCAACCAAAAGAACCAGTTTGCACTACTATTCATAGTACGTGTTTTGTCAGGGCTACATACAGTTCTGAATTCAGAGTTTTCCTTCTTCTAGACAAGTTGCCAATCACAGCTAGAGAGCCCACTCGGCCCTGTTATTTAACCCATAGCTAGGGGGAAAGAGATGGATTCATACCTTTCACAAGGGTATTTGTGTGATAGTGAATGTAAAAACAAATTGACATGCTGATTTCTTGTTCCAAACTGTTAACCATTGCACTACCTTCATCTCCAAAAATAAATTTGCCAATCGAAAAATTCCATTAAATAATGACATTTGAGAACTTTATAGAAAATTCAGTTCACTGTTCTGAACATAAGGCATGACCTTGACATTGTAAAAACAACAGTAAAATGTCAACATTAAGTTAATTAGCCTCATAAAAAAAAGTTTGTTAAATATTTTATCTGTAAAATTTATTCAAAATTTTCAACAATATTAAAAAACATTACAAAAGAACCTATTTTTTAAGTTAAACAATTTCAGATATTTTAACTTCATAAAAATAATATAAAATGAATAAGGACTTACTTCATATTTGATAATATTTGGGTTCAGGAGATCTTGAATTGGAGATATATTCATTTCTGTTTCATTTGTTTGTACAGTAACAATTAAATTGATGACAACTGGTTTGAAAAGGTCCCTTCTTTTCTGGTGATAAAAAACATTTAAGAAATGTGGTAAATTATTGTGTAAATATCATATTTTATAGTGTATGAAAATGCAATAAAAATGATTATTTTATGCACTATATATATATATATATATATATATATATATATATATAGCTACCTCCAAAGATTCACTAAAAAATGAGCATAGATGATGAGAAAATGACCCATAACTTGATAAATACAAAGTTTTATCCTAAAAATCTTTGTTTTATTATTAAGAGGAAAGATCAAAGGATTTTTTGATTATTAAATTTTATGTTTTTTAATACTTTTTAGAACCTTCCAAATTTTGATTAAAAATCTTGTTTTTTTAGCATTAACTGAGGACCATAAATTAGTATTGAAAATTTGAGCATCTCTTTCAGAAATTCTTACAAAAATCTGATAATGTCAGAAAATGAATGAAATTATTTTTTAAAGGTTTCTTTTTTTTTTTTTTTTTTTTTTAGTAAAATTTGGTAAAAAATTTTTTTTTTTTTTAAATTGGTTACCATCCACTTATTTAATTTTATGAAATTTTGAGAAATTCATTATGTAGAGTTTAATGTTTAACTTAGTTATAAACACAAGTCCTTGGAAAAATTAAATCAATTTTTTGTGGGGAAAACAGGATCCCCAGTTATAGAAAATCTGCTCTGAATAGTAAAATAAAAAAAATGAAATAAAAGACAGACATTATTTAATTAGAAAAGCTTTTAATTGTTTTTATGAATAAAATGTTATAGACAGTATTGTCTTCTGAAAAAAAAACTTTATGAATGAGGAATTTTTTTTACAAGAATTATTTTTCATTTTTTTTTTTTTTTTTTAATTAGATTAATTTATAAAGTTTTAATTTGTTTAAATTCTGTATTAATATGTAGCAGTAACTGTATTTACTAATCAGTAACTAACAAAGGGAGGAAGAAACATAATTATAATAGGAAACTATAATATAAAACTCACTTTTATATCAGTTAGGAGCATCCATAATATTTCTAACAAAAAAAAAAAAAAAAAAAAAAATTAAAACTAATTTTGAATGTAAAACTATTTTAAATTGACATCAAGGCACTTTCACAAATTGCATCAGCATCACATTTGGCTTAAAAAAATGTTAAGATAAACCCTTCATTTGTTATTAATAACTTTAGATGCAGAATTTATTGAACGTTTTCTTACCCTTGTTTTTAACTGGTAAATTTTATGAAATTGGTTATTTAAGCCTAATTCTGTTTGAATGTAATTGTCTTCTGCTTTCTGTAGTACAGCTCTTTTTTGGTTTTCATTTTTTTCAACATCAATATATATACTGACTTCAAGATCTGCAAGAAAAGAAAAAAAATGTTTCATTTAAAAATGCAAAAAATAACATTATTATTCTAAATTTTTGATATTACCACAGAAATTGCATTTCTTTAAGATTACTTTTGAATATCAAATTGGAAATTTTCAATTCAATTTGGAAAGGAATTGCAGTTTAGGAAATGAGAAATGAAGACAGTTTCAATAAAAGCAGAAAATTGACATTTAAAATGATCACACGAACAAGAAAGCAATTTGTTTTGTTTAATCATTTCATCCCAAGTAAGACAATAAAGTCACTAAGACACAAGGGGTTACTGAGTGTAAGAGAAAAAAACATTAAGGAGAGAGAACAGTAAATGAACAGGAATTAAAGAAAACAGTAGATAACAATTGTTATTGTATTTAAATTTTTGAAGATCAAAGCAGACTGAGCAGTTTTCATATATTCTTATTAAGGAAATGATCAAAACATTTTGTTTTAATCAATTCACCTAAAGTAAAACAATAACGCCACAAAGATGCAAGGGGCTACTTGGAATGAAAAAAAAAAATGAGAAAACTTTAGAAGAAATCGGAAACACATTCTTAAACAAGAAACAAGGAATAATCCTCTATTCCTGTTCAAAAGACCAGGGAAGAGAGTGAACTGAACGATAGGCGAGCCTGTCTACTCCTATTGAGGAAAAATAAATAGTAAATAAGATTTCAGAGTTAAGGCAGAGATGTTAGAAGTAAAGAGCTGAAGTAGATTTTAGAAAAAACATGAAACCTAATCTGAAATAGGAAACAAGGAATAACCTTTACTCCTGTTCAAAAGATCAGGGAGGAGAGTGAACTAGACAATAAACAAACCTTTCTTTTTTTTTTTTTTTTAATTTTTATTATATTAAGAAGACAAAAGAGAGTTCCACAAGCAAGTCATGCACTACTCACTTGTGGAACTCTCTTCCAGATTCTTGCTTCCCAGTCAACTTTTATTTGTTGGTTAAAATTAGTAAGTCATTCTTTGTTCCAGTTTACAGCAGATTTTAGGTCATTTTAGATTTCAGCTGCCTATTTGATTTTACTCAAGTGCTCAGGTTTACCATATCAAAGCTCACAATATGTAAACATTATGGACACAATATAAAAAATTAGATCAACAGTCCAAACAATTGTTGGAAAGAAAGAATAATGTCATATATTGAAAATTTTAAATTACACAAAGACCACATTCATCTAAATGTTCTTGTGCCAAACACAAAAAGATTGAAAGAGAAAAGAGAACATGTGCTTCTTTTCCCCTTGAGGTCAAAATAGGTGCAAATTACAAAACAAGAGAAAATAAAAGGGTTACCATCAAAAAATGGTAAACAAAGTGTTACAGTTTAAGAAAAGACACAGATTCCATCTTGGATAAGAGGATAAACTACATCCAACAGAAAGGCCTCTGTTAGGGTCCCAACTATAGGCAAATAGTTACCCCCCCCCAAAAAAAAAACTGGCATCAAAACACTATGAAAATGTAAAACTTTGTAAAAAATTATTACCAGTAATAAATTTTTGAAGAAAAATTATTACCACTAATACATGATTACTAGCAATACATTTTTGAAAAAAAAAAAAAAAAATATTACCAGAAATAAAAATCTTGTTGGCATTAAATAACCCATTGAGGTTGATATGCTGTAAAACAAACCAAACCAAGACAGATTCAATGACAAAAAAGATTACACCTTTTAAAAATAAGAAAAAAAAAAAAAAAAACTTTGAGAAAGCAAAAGTGCTCAAGGCAGAAAATACAAAAGTGCACCAACCTAATTCCTTCAACCGAATACAGAATAGGAATGTCTCAGCAAAAAGTGGTTTTGTAGTTTTTAACAGGTTGTCCTTTACTTGAAAGTTCAACTTGAGTGTGTGTGTTTCATTCAAATTCTTCTTTGGAAGATGCTGAAAAAAAATTTTCTGTCTGGGGACTTGAATCTGCCTATAGCTATTGGCTCTTCTTTCTTTCCCCCATTATGATTTATGACTCCTTTGCCTAGATTAATCCTCCGGGCCTTGAAGTGTGGGAGCTTCAATGCCTTCTCCTTGACAATTGCCAACCACAGTCCTTTTATTCAAGAAAGAAAGTTCACTCCATCCACGTTTTTACAATGGCTTGAGAGCATGTCTCTCATTGGTCAGTAAATATGAAAACTTACTTTTCCATAAATTTAAAAAATGAATCTGCAACAATTCACAAAGAAATAATTTTGGTAGTTCTTCAACTGTTAATTCTAAAAGAAATTTTCACACAACTGTAACAATTTCTTTTTATAATCAATCTGATGCAAAAATACTTTTCTCAAAGTTATGTGTAAAAAAACCAAAAAAAACCCAAAAAAAAAAAACCTAGACGATTAAACATTTTTATATATAAGAACAAGCTTTATTTTCTATACAGGCTTATTAAAGCTGCAAAAAGACATTTGTTTTGAATAAAGAAAATTTATATAGAAGATAAATATCAAAATGCTATTATCTTACCAACTTTCTTGAATGCCTTTCCTAACAGATTGATGCTGACAGACAAATTCAGGCAACCATCTTTAAAAATATCTCCAAAACAATCTGTGTCCTGAGGATTTAATTCTGATGGTGAACTTTGAACTGTTGTGTTACTCTTAATCACTGGCTTTGTGTGCAATAAAACGGCCTGATCCGATAAAAAGGCACCAACAGCAAAATCTGAAAATAAAAGCATGTTATTTACATTGTTTGGACTGTTGTCCTCATCTTTATTGCCATATTCCCAATGTTTTGGCTGTTGTATACTTCGGCCTTCTTCAGGTGATACATGTTGTAGTAGAAGGATGTACTGGGCATGAAATGGGGGATCGATTTTCTAAAGTTATAATGTAATAAACTGCCCCTTCCATATATTAATAACTGGAAAGATATATGCAAAGATTCACACGTGAAACATCTAATAATAGTAAGGACTTAACAAAATAGGCTATCATTTTTTTTATGAAGGAGGCAAACTCATACACTGGTAAAATCTTTTGTCTATACTGATGAGGGATAAAAAACTATTTACACTATTTACATTGTTCAGACTGTTGTCCTCATCTTTATTGCCATATTCCTGATGATTAATATCAAAATATAATAGCAATTAAAAGACAACTAAACCAGTTTATAGGTCCTCTCTCATCAGAACGAAACTCAACAAAAAAATGTGCACATTGACTAAAACATATACAACCCTAGACTAATGTTATATACAAGCAAAGAAATTTAACATTAAAAACTAATTACCTGTAATCCCACCAATCACTCCTTCTGCTTACAAAGAGATGGTTGGTGATGTACTGTATATATTTGTGTATGAGCCAATTTCATGCATAGTATGACTCCTGAATTTTTATGAATAAATTTTAACCCCGCCAGAAAAAAAAAATATCTGTGTATAGTACAACAGGTCTCCAAAATTGAATTATTTTTAAACTCATCAAAAAATCACCTGTGTATAGTGCGACCCCTTATATTTTGCGTAAAAACTGATCATAAAAGATTGTTGTCATTGGCATCCACTCGTATCGAGATTGTCATTCTCTCTCCTTATTCTCTTTCTCCCCTCTGGTGGTGGCAAGAGGGGTGGCTGTTAAGGCCCAGCCTACTCCTAAGTGTCATGAGCAGGAGTCACAGAGTAGTGTGGATGGTTGACGCAGATGGTGCACATGGCTGGGCAAGTCGGGATCTCCTGGTAAGACGTTGCAGATTCTCTTCATATAGACAGTTGGACTTGAAAGTCTCAGTGCCCCCTTGGATGGTCCAACACCGGGAAGGCTGATTTGCAGCAACAGTTACCCAGCTATTAGGGTTGATGTTAGCCTATGTCAGGGATGTTTTTAATTGATCCTTGAAGTGTGGTTTTGGGCTTCCACGTAGCCTCTTGCAAGTTCTCCAAACAGTGAGAGTTGAGTGGGATGCATTCTTTACACATGACCTGCCCAGCAGAGGTAATGTTGAAGGATGATAGTTTCAATGCTGAGGAGAGATGTCTGTGAATGGACCTTGTTATTGGTGATGTTGTCCTCCCAACTGATTCAAAGGATCCTTAAAGACTCACTATACTCAAGTATATATGGTACACCGATTCCAAAACTTTTAAGTGATAATCATTATTAGCCTTATCTGGCTCTGATAACATGTCTGGGATATAAGATCAGGTACATTGCTGGTTTTTAATCAAATGTTCAACTCTCCCTTGCAATGGGAAGAGAGAACTCAAAACCACCAACAGAGTGCTGGGACAACTCAAGAGCGAGACAACTCAGCACCAGAAAAACAACTTTTTGTTATAACCAAATAAAAGTACTTTATTAAGGATTAAAACCAAAATTAGTGAATATTTTTCCTCAAATAAGGTATTTAAAAAGGCATTATGTAAAATATGAACCAGTTTCCTTGCTTTTAATTATTTTAAGTAAATCATAATGTAATTTGATGACAGAATTTTACAAAGTGTTTTTTCTTTTTCACAATGATCTCCCAACTGAATATTTCAGAGGAATTGCATACAATTTTAAGTAAATTTTTAAATTCAAATTTAATTACAATTCTAAAGAGTTTGAAATGTTGGCAGTGCTGAGTTATCCTGCACCCACCTTGTGAATATTGACTGGTATGTGTTGACTGATCTGTACTTGCAGCCTTTGACCCATTCTACCTACACAATCAACAATGCATTGACATCTGAAAACATATCGGCTTCTTAAGCCAACTGAACTCATCAATCCATGCTAAGCAAAAAAAAACAAAAAAAAACAGCACATTTCTGGGGACCAATCAGCCTAAGCTTACAAAATTGTTGCATTTTTTTCTCTAATGCTGGACTCCATAATATCCAAACAGCAACCATTCTTGCTTAAAACCTCCCTAATAAATTCAATTCTGGAATCAAATTTAGTTTCTGAGTATATGACTAATGCCTAATGAATTAATTTAATCAAATTGATTTTCAGCTGTTTAGAACAGAAGGAATCCAATCAGGTATATTAACCTGTAAAAGTTGGATTCAGGTACACTGATGTATGAAAACATGTATTTGAGCTGTGCACCAAGACATCAAAAAGAGGAAAAACACCCTTGGTGCCAGTTTGTTTACATTGCGCAGATCAGTACGAAAAATTCAGTGATTGTGCAGGTCAGTATTGCCAACGTTGTGTGAAAATTTTGTGTGAATTGATTGGAGGGTTTTTGAAATATTAGAAAAAAAAAGTTATCTCGATAATAATTTGGCACATAGTGTATATACAAATTGTTAGTTTTGAGTGTCATTAGAATTGGGTATTTAGCAAATTCTGGAATATCTTAGCCTGCTGGAACCAATTGTCATAAAAAGTAAATATGATTTTAGTCTATCATTTATTCAAACTGTAAAGTAATTCAGTTGTCTAACTCATCTACATAAAACTTCTTTTGCATGAAATTGGCTTTCCATTTTTTTCGTAAGTTCAAATCAAAATGCTAGAATTTTTAGCAAAGTTCCTAATGAAAAGACATGAGCCTCAAAAATTGCGATATTAATGCCTTTAAATGCAAATATTGATTTGTTTTATCAATTAACTTCAAAGTGAAAACTTTATTCTTATCAATAAATAATTCATCTCCCTCACTCAAGGTTTATTCATTTTTTTTTTTTTTTTTTTTTTAATATTCTTCATCCTGATGAAGGCCTAAGAGCCACTCAAGGTAGAGGGTTACTAAACAAGGCTGTTGTAAGTAGATAACAGTTGACCCTAGACTTGAAGAGGTTGACTGTAATGATCAGGGAAGCATCCTCATAGAGTCAATTCCATAATACATAAAGTAACTATTCTTGGCTGTCTGAATGGAACTTCTTCCTTACTAATGGAATGACGATAATTCAGACCTGTATGTATGGTATGGCAAATTTGAATGTTTATTTTCTTAGCAGTCTGTGTTTGTCTTTTTGGAATATCATTTTATATGAGAAACTTGTTTTACAGTAGTCTTTGTTAGGAGCCCAATTGATTCTGAAAAGTCTTAATTTCATAACATTGCTTCTATTATTCATTTATTTAGTATAAAATATTTTTCTGAACAAATATTTAAGTAAGAACTTGTTTAAAAAAAAAGTCAATTATTCAAATATTCCAAAATTTTTCAAGCATCTTAACTGTTTCATGTCAAGTGTCCATTATAATCTATCCACCTTATCCTCATAATCTTCACTCCCGACCATCTTCTTTTTCACTCATATCTCACCTCATTTATTATAACCATTTTAATAGTAACCCTCTACCCTGAGTGGCTCTCAAAGATTATTACTTATTTATCCTTCTCATTCATCATAACCATTTTAACAGTGACCCTCTACCCTGAGTGGCTCTCAAGGATTAATACTTATTTATCCTTCTCATTCATCATAACCATTTTAACAGTAACCCTCTACCTTGACTGATCGATCGATTAGTTTTCTACAGTTTATCAAACCTATGCAGATTATTTAAAGCCAGAAAATATTTTTAGATTGTAAGAATTTAAAAATGATAAAATATGAATATAGCAAACCTAAAGGGAATTCAAACCTCGGCTCTCCAATTAACAATTCTGCGCTGTTATTCATTACATCACTGGCACATCCAAGCTTACAGCATGTGGTATTCCCAAATGGTCACACATCTAGGTACTGACCAGGCTTGACATTGCTTAACTTTGGTGATCTTATAGGAAATAGGGTTTTAACATGATGTGGCCACAAGTCCTCTACCTTGAGTGGCTCTCAAACCTTGTATTGGGTAAACTTTTGTCTTAAAAAATAAGTACTTTGTGAAGATGTAAAAGGGGAAAAAGTTTAGTGACTTACCTAAGTAACCATTATTATCAACATCTTTTGGTCTTGAGAAAGATATTCCAAAACCCTTCAGTTCAGGGCTTAATGATTTGCCAATAATCTTCTGTCTTTTTATTTCATCAATAGATATTAAATTACCATAATAAATATAAACAGCTCCGCATCCATTCTCATAAGGAGCACCAACAGCAATATCTGCAAAAAATTTATAAAATCTTTTAAAAGACAATCTTTAGGGTCAAAGTTGAATATTATTTACATTTGGACTAATGTCTTCATCTTCATTATCACAACGTTTTGGCCATTGTTTTCTCTGGCCTTCTTCAGGTGTCTGTTGATCAGGAGATTTTGAGCTGAAAACCTTTAATGGGTGAGCTATGGAAGAAAGGAACATTCTCTTATTTGTATTTCTCCCATTATGGGCATTATTATATCCATGATACTATGACACTTTATTTTACAGATGGAACGAAATAGCTGAAATGAAAGGGATGACAAACATGCTTTGTTCTCAGAGTTTTATACCACTAAGTCATACACAAAAATATATACATATTATATTTATTCCACAGAGAGAAACTATAACATCTATGCAATAACAAGCAGAATGAAAGGGAATGGAAATATTCTTACTTGTAATAATTCCCAACAGGATTTTAAGCTTCTGGAGATTCTTCTGTGTTTCTGGAGAAGTCTTATTTAAGATTCCAGATTCAAGCAGACCAGATTTATCTGCTATATTACAAATGAGGACATATTCCTCTCAAAATAGGAATTGTTTTTTTTTTTTTTTCCAAATTGAGGACTGCAAGTTGGATATAGTTCTTACCTCTGGTGAAGATATATTTCCATAAGAAAATGGTGCATGGGCTTGTAAGCTGTGCCACATGGCAGCTGGAAGATTTAGCCTCCATTCAGGCAAGCGAAGGGCCTTGCCCATGCTGAAAAAGTAACTGCTTAGTTTGACTCCTGGAAGCTGACTGACATACTAGCCATTTTCATCATTCTATGAAGAGATGTCACTAAGTGGCTGTCATGTGACCCATGTGACTTCATCTGAGCCAAAGGAAGATGAACATCATTTGTATCCCTACACCATTATTTAATCTATAGGGGTAGATTGTTATTATCTTACTGCCAATATCCAAGAATATCTTGTTCTTATTATTGTTCACCCTATCACAAAGACAGTAGCCTAGTGGTTCATAAATTCAGTGATATAGTAATTGTAAGTTGAATCCCTTGGCCAAAGAGTACAGACTTAGTGGAAACAGGATTAGAAATACTTGAGCAGTATTAAATAAGAACAAGACAAGCTATTCCTAGGCATGAACAAGAACAATTTATCCCCATTGACTAAATAAAGGTTTCAGTTTAAAATTCCTTGAAGGTTATCTAGATCAAAAGACACTTTAAGAAGGATATTGGACACAACAGCTGAGATAATAACAACAAAGGTGATGGCATCTGTCCAAATATAATTAAGGATAAATCCTTATCATAGGTATTCAGACAAAAAAAAAAAAAAAAAAAAAAAGGTGTAGCTATTTCTAGAAAATACTGAGGTTTTAAAAAAATTAAGAGCATCAAAATGGCAGATTTTGTGCATTTCCAGTTTATTGCTGATTCTTATGTAATTTGATGAATAGAATCATATGGTGTCAATTAAAATTAATTTTGAGCAATATTGATTATAATTTATTTATTTCATTCAAATTCTTAAGTTTGAAAGACAAAGTATTATATATATATATATATATATATATATATATATATATATGAGATAATGATATATATTTGTATATATCAAGAACAGTATTGGGAAATTATATGACAAAGTGGAAAAAGTTTATTTGTGACGTGTTTTGCCCTTCAGGATTTCATCGGACTGAATTTATTATGTTGGTAGAACTACACATATGCACAACAGAGGAGTGCTGGGAATTTTAGAATGCATATAAGAGAGAGAGAGAGAGAGAGAGATATTGTAAGTGTAAGTGTTTGGAAACATCTGAAGAAATATTATTTGCTCTGATGTTTCTCTTTCTATTTCTGTGTAGATATTTTCCATTGAAATTCTATTTGTTACTTTGGTATAAAGACAGACTCTTACCGTCAATGCCATCTTGATTCAAATCTCCTATGTTTGCTACAGTTGTTCCAAAACGAGATCCAGGAATATTGTCTCCAACAAGCACAATCTTATTTTCCATAAAAGATCCCTAAAATATAATTTTACAATTATTTTTTTTTTTTCATAAAGCAAAATTTTACTGCAAAAATCTTGAGAAACAAATTTAACCAAAGCCAATAATAAAGAAAAGTTGGTAGTTTGTTGCAGACTTTTGTTTTTCATATAACAATAATCTATTATAAATATATACAACCTATTGTTAAAGATACTTTAAAAAAAAAAAAAAAAATCATCAGCTCATTCTATTGGTTCCAAAAATATCTGACTCCTTCTGCTATGTTTTAACTTTACAAGAATCAGATTACGCCAAAATTGGAATATTGCTCCTGCCTTCACACAGTTCAAAATTGTTTATCTAGTTTTTTTATTTGTTTTTTTTTGAGGGCTTGGCTGTTCTCCACCCTATAACCTTTTTCCTACAGATTGCTATTTCCATGCCAAAAGATCAGATAAGGTCTATTCTTTAGTTCTCCATATTTCAAATGTGAGGAGAAAATTCTACTGAAACATCTTTTCCCCTAAAAACTACCTATTCAATTCAAGTGTCAATTGTTATCTATCTTCCATATCATAATGTTCACTTCCTTCATTCAACATAACCATTTTACAGTAACCATCTGTTTTGAGTGGTTCTCAAGCCTGGTATTAATTGAATATTAGTATAAAAATACAATACTTTCCCCTACATTATGAAATCCTGATAATTTTTGCTGATGACTCAAATAATTCTAAAGAAAAAACAAGACCAAAGTTTAATTAGTCCTGCCGGGCCTTGTACAGGGTGAACCTTACTGTAAAAAACAAAACATGTATTGTTTGATAAACACAAATTTTGAACTGTGTCAACAAAACCTTTGAGGATTTAGTCAAATTCCATAAAGATCATTGTCTATCATATAGTTTCTTTTGTTATTGATGGAAATAAAATTTAGATTCATTTTTTTGTCATAAATTGAGTTAAGTAAAGAGGATTTCTGTTTAAGAAGATTAAAACTTTCATTTGTTCAATCACTGTATATGAAAAGCTAAAATGCAATGCAAACTTTGTTATTTGTTCCAGTCAAACCATTGTCTATAGGTAGAAAGAAATTTAATTTGCTCTTTCTTCAATTTCCTCTTCTGTTGATAGGAATATTTTTCTCTCTAACACAAAAGCTGATATTTTAAATATAAAAACAAACTAATATTTTAAAATTAAACCAAGTTTAGTCTGTGAGAAATATGATCATACCAATCCAGTACTGATTAAGATGTAAACACGTCCTTCATCGACAACATCATATTCCATTGGTGCACCAACAACTAAATCATCGTGCTCATCTCCAGAGAAATTTCCACTGGCCAAGCTGGAGCCAAAACCACCGCCATACTGAAAGATTTTGATGCAAAATTATGGCAAGTTAAAATCCTAATTCAAGTAAAAACATAAAAAATTCCTCAAATGTATCAGAATTTTGTTAATAGCAAAATTTTGTTTTCTAATAGAGATGCCGGCTTTTTACAAAAGTTATTGATCGATTCATTTTCTACAGCTTATCATCCTTTTCAGGTTATTTAAAGTCAGAAAATATTTTCATTGAGATAATAATAATTTAGTGATACCAGTCTTACTAACCCTGCCATAGCGGGGTGAAAAAAGTGGATTCATACCTAATCAGAATTTGATAAGAAATTATGTGTATACAAAGTGGGGGATCAATTCTATATTACAATTAATATATAAACTGATCCCTCACTTTATGGTCAGGTAATTTCTATAATTTAAATTCCAGAGAATGTAAATAAATCTAAAAAACATGCCTGTGTAGCTAATCAGTATTTCATTGTTGATTAGTTTTCTATAGCTTATCAAATCTTTGCAAGTTATTTAAAGTTGGAAAATATTCTTAGATTGTAAGATTTTTTTATGGAAGTGGAGTAATAATGCTTTAGTGATACAAGTCTTACTAATCAACCCATAGCTGGAGGGAGAAGAGATGGATTCATATCTTTTCCAAGAATATTTGTGTGTATAATATAATAGAATATAATAAACCCAATGTGTGGAATTGGAACTCAGTACTCTAATTAACTTGTGATTCATGGATAATTGGAGTGATATCCAATATCAGATAAGTGCCTCTTGTTGATCTTATGTTGGATACCTTACATTCTCTTCCTATTCAATTGTTTTGTTATATAAAATTGCTTTTAAGCTTTCATCTTGTGTTTGTTGTTCATTGACAACTGTTATGTATTTCAATCTGATTTTTTTTAACCTGTGTTCACATCCATATGTTGCCAGTTTGTAACCCTAGAATAAGTATTTCGTTAACTTGCATGTGCACATTTTCAAATAAAAGCATTCACAAATAAGAATTTAGTGCAAGAATAATTTTTAGAATTTATTTTTTTTTTCATTTTACCTGAGAACCTGCATAACGTCCAATAAGCATTTCTCCTGAGTAGATGAGAACCTGCAAATAATTTTAGGAAAATATTAATTCTGCTGCATGAAAAAACACAAAAATGTGAGCAATTCAAACGTTATAATTTTTATATTGCTTTCAGAAATACAAATTAACCATTAAATTTATCATAATTTATTTAGTTTCATATTTTTTTACCTCAATTTTATGCCTTTAGCTACAGATATTTTGTACATAATTTTAGACTTTCAGGGTAAAGGTATGCTTTTTAGATAAATAGTTTGTAGATCATAAAATCTATTGTTGGTGATTTTTTTTTTTTTTTAAATGTATTGCTGGTAATTTCAATACAAAAATGTATTTTTGGTAACTTTTTTTTATAAAAATGTATTGCTGGTCATTCTACTATAAAAATGTATTCTTATACTTTTTATGGTATTGTATTGGTTGTCATCCTACCATAAAAATGTATTGTTGGTCATTTTGCTATAAAAATGTATTGTTGGTAATGTTTTTTTATAAAAATATATTGCTGGCATTTTTAGTATAAAAATTTATTTTTATACTTTCCTAGTGCTTTTATTTTTATTTGGAGTTTACTATTTGTCCATAGCTGGGACCCTAACAGGTACTACCACTCCAGGTCAGGGTGAACCTGGAAACAACAGTAATTAAAAGGTAGTTCAACACTCCTCAAAACCACCAATCTCCCAATCAAAGCCATTGCTGCCGGATGTAGTTTATTGTCAAACCCAGGATGACCATTTTGTTGTGAGAGTGCTTCAAGGACATGCTCAGCAAGATTTTATGATCCAATTGGAACCCTCTACAGCATAAAAACAGTTATTCATTTTGTCTTTGTACAAAGATTCACCTAAACTTAATAAATATCTCTGAAAATGAGTTTAAACAGATAATTGCTTTCTTCCTCATTAATTTTATGCACAAATCAAATACATTCAATGCAAATGGCATGTAAATAATAAAAAGAAATGTTTATCTTCAGAAAAGGCTGATAAACATTCCCCTTCTGTTGTCCTTTGTTGTCATATTCACGACGTTTCGGCCATTGTACGCTCCGGCCTTCTTCCGGATCTTTATATATTTCTGAGATGAGGTATTGTAACTATTTGCCCTATTTACATTGTTCGGACTGTTGTCCTCATCCACATTTCATGATGTTCCAGCCTTCTTCAGGTGATATACATTGAAATTTCAAACAGAACTCTTTATTTACTCCACTGGGGTAGAGTGTTCTAGTTCCACATGCCATGCCTTTTCTGGATATTTCAGTTTCAGTTATTTCCCTTTAGCAAAACAATTCTCCAAGTTTATGTTCACCTTTGCGGTAGCCAGGGATTGAACTTACAACCCTTTGGGTCAAGTCACTGAATTACTTCAACCAATTCTTTTATCCACTCGGCCATTTGTCCTTGGGGACTATTTGATTTTAGTTTATTGGTAGGAATTTGAATTTTGTAAATTCAATTAAAAAATTAGTCAACAAGAAATGCTTAATAAAGTAAAAATAACAAAGATAGGGAGAATAGACTAGAAACAAGACAGTTTATACTTACTTTGCCAAGTCCAAATGTTGAAGGTCCTGGTCCACCAACTGCAATTTGGATTTTGTTAAAAAAGAATCTTCCACTGGTGATAGAATAACCTGAAGAAAAAAAAAAACCTTTTTCACAATTCAGTTATCAAATAGCCATTATAGGAGGAAAAAAATCATTATAGAGGAAAAAAAATAATCATAAAAGAAAAACAAACCTTTTTCACAATTCAGTTATGAAATAGCCATTATAGGAAGAAAAAAATCATTATAGAGGAAAAAAATAATTATAAAAGAAAAAAAAAACCTTTTTCACAAAAAAAAAATAGCCATTATAGGAGGAAAAATCATTATAGAGGAAAAAATAATTATAAATAAAATAGCAAATAAATATTTGCACAATTATTGATTTTGAAAAATTCATTTAAATATTGAAATTAATCCACTCATGACAATAATTAGACTTACTAGTTTTAAACCAGTGAAAATTTCATGGTTTTCTGATTTTAATTTTCTGATATATCTTATTAAGTTAATGATTGAATAAGCTCATGTGAAGTTCTATGACAATAAAAATTCTGTAGAAATTCCCATATCACATCGTTAAATATTTGAGTTGAACAACTTTAACAAAATATTGCAATAACAATAATAAATATGAATGCAGGTCATTATTTTAAGAAGTAAGGGGATACAAATGTAAAGATTTGAAATTGACAACTTTTCCATTTCATTGAAACAATTGTTAAACATTTCTATCTACTCTTCTTTCTTTCATTCTTTTCTCACTGAAACCAAGTAGTGTCTTTTCCCCACATTCCAACAGAACAAAACAGAACAGCCCATTATTTATGTATTTGTAAACTTTTTAATACATTACAGTTTCTTTGCCTTATTACTGTTAATTGGTCTTGCATATATTGTTTGCCTGCCTTATATTATTTTTTGTACTGTTTTTTACTTTCATTGTTATTGTAATTGTTTATTACAAACTTTGTCAAATCTGTTTATTGGGCAGTTCTGCTGTTTATTTACATTTAACCATGGACACTCACTCTACATTAAGAGTTCTTGATGAAAATTAAATTAAATTTTAAACTTCATAACACAAAGTGAATTACACTTTCTCATGTATAAGATAGTGAAATGGTCATGGATATACCAACTGAATTAGTACATTACAAGAATGTGAAATTCAAAGACAATATCAGTTACCACTACCTGTTACAGACTATACCATTTTTTATTCCTTCCATGTAACTCAAGTAATTCTAATTTATACACAAGAAATGAATTCAACTTTATAAACAAACCTTTGAATGACTCTTCCGAGACAAATACATTCATTAAACTAGTTAATTAAATATTGTAAACCTAAAAATCTTTTTTCATTACATTTTAATAGTCATCTTTATTACTATAAGAGTTTGTGAACGTTGCTTGTGTGTTTGCCAGAAGTCATATATAGAGAGTGGGTGAAAGAAAGATATGAATTTATTATCATGTAGGAAGCGAGGGAGAGAAGGAAATGGAGAAAAAAAAATGCTCTCTCTTTCCACCCACCTCTCTCTCTCTTTCCACCTCTCTCTCTTTTCACCCCTCTCTCTCTTTCTCTCTTTCCACCTCTCTTTCTCTTTCCACCTTCCCATGATTGTGTGCATGCTTATTTATATTTCAGCTTTCTTTAAACAAAGAATATTTTAAATATTTTTATTTCAACTTTCTTCAAACAGACAATTTTTTTAATGTTGAAAGGAATATCAATAACTGCAAATAAATGTATTCTTAAAATATCTCTACTTTCACAAACTCTTCATGAAACTAAATGTAAACAGTAGCACAAGGTTGACCCAACAGGTCACAGGTCATCTAGTTTTTAAATAAACTTTGATTTTTGATACTCACCAACCATGGAATCTTCATACTCTTCTTTGGAATAAACTTTGTGATTCTCAGAATTTGAATAATCAACAGTTGTAAAATTATCATTCAAAATATCTTTTATTACAAAGCCACCTAGAATGTAAGAAAATGAATTAAGAAAAATAAAAACATTTCATTTTAATGATTATGAAGATATGATAAATATTCTGTTTGTAAATCTTGTGTAATAAACAGTAAGAAACCTGATCCAATATGAATTAAAAGGTTGTTGGGATCAGATAACCCAGGATTTTGTTGCCGAGTGTCAAGATTCCAAACATTTAATGAAAGCACATCTTTTAATCGAAACATTAAAAAAGAGGTTATTCTCTGACAGAAAAGTAGAACAACATTTATATATTCCTTTCCGAATATACAATAGCAATAAAATGTTAAATTTTTCTTGCAGTGAAGTTTGTTTTATAAACTAAATATTCAAAGGGAGTTGTGAAATGTATGGACAGACTTACTTTATGTCAGCCGAATATGTTTGTGAGCTTGTAGACAAAAGGCCTAGTAGGTAGTTGCTGGTTAATCCCCTCTGTTATGTGCATGGACAAGGCCTTAGTCCAATATTTACATCTTTTTGACTATCGTCCTTATCTTTGTTGCAATATTTATCACAACGTTTCAGCCATTGTACACTCCTGCCTTCTTCAGGTGGTTGGAATGTCGAAATGAACCCTTTATTTCGCTCGTTGGGGTAGACTGTTCTAGTTCCACATGCCATGTCTAATGGATATCAGTTATCTCCTGTTAATTTCCCTCTCCAAGTTTTCCACTGCCTTAAACAAGTATTGAACTCACAACTCTGTCCTCAAGGACACATGACACAGTGGATAAAGGCATTAGTTAGATCCAGTGACAGGACCCAAAGAGTTGTAAGTTCAAGAAATATAGACAGATACTGAAGGCCTTAGTCGGCAGCTTCTGTCACTCTCTCTCTTCCAGTGTGTGTGTATGCGTTTGGTGGGGATGTTCACACATGTAGATATAACTGGCCTCCCAAATAGTTTTGAATCCCAAAAAGCAGTAGGCTTATATTTTTATATCTATAAGGGTATTCAAAATCTAATTTCACATAGAAGTTTTCATTGGTTATAAAATAATTTCACACTGGCTCATGAAAATCTTTTCCTCGAATTTGTAGGAGTGGTGAAGGGATTTATTATTGTTATTTTCTAAATGGTCTAAAAATAACACATGGTAGGTCTACAGCTATGTCTGCAAGTATTTGGACAGTATTTGTCCTTGTAATTATTGTTTATCTTCGTAAAATAAATGAAAAATAAAATATGGGAAGAGAGATATATTAATTATTACCTCTGCCTTGATAGATTCCTGGGGCTCCAAATAAAATATCCTTATTGTTCTGAAAATATTCAACAAGAATAAAATATTTTAAAAAAATTCATTCACTTTTGATAATCTGAATACCTTTAGTTTAAAAATAGGAACATAAATGACAATTTAAAAAAAAATTCAAAATAAAGAAAAGATAAGAAATAAAGAAAATTATCCCAAAACCAGTGACTTAAGACAGTACAAAATATCAATTTCCTAAAAAATATTCAAATAAAAACTTTAAACATGAAGAATGTGAAGGATTATTTGAATGCAAATTGTTTCTTAAATCAGATTCTTGAAGTTACAAAACTCTAGAGTCAGAATGCTGAAGGTAACAAATCAGCTAAGGGACAAACCTTTTATTTGTATTATTATATATATATATATATATATATATATATATATATATATATATATATGTGTGTGTGTGTGTGTGTGTGTGTGTGTATATAAAATAAAAAGAAAGAACAGTAAGATATATAATCTGGTGTTCTTATAGATATTTTTATTTTTACAAAATTTACAGAGCATTAATATTATCAATTAATTGATTTAAAATATGTTTTTTTTCGCTACACAGTTCTAACCATGTTTCAAAAATGGTTTTTAAATCAATTAATTTATAATATATATATAAATCAATTAATTTATAATATATATATATATATATATATATATATATATACACACACACACACACACACACTTTAGAGTCTTGTAGATGGACCCTCCAGGATTAATCCATTCACTTAAATGCCCAATATATATTTTTTTAAATAAAAAGTATTAATAATAATATATATATAACTCTGCCAACATTGTGATAACCAGATATTTTAAAAATTTAAATTACATAATGCTCAGTCTATACTCAGCCCCTGAAAATTGCATTGTGCATGAAACTCAAAGTCGTGTGGATATATATATATATATATATATATATATATATATATATATATAAATAATCTAACTGATTTCATTTAGATTTTTTTTTTCTTTTCATTCCCATCACTTTTGATATTAGATATCCCACCACAGTGTGATAATAGAAAATTTGAAAGGAATGGTGAAATTTGCACACTGGTTCTTACAACATTTCATGATTTCTCGCAGATATTCTTGTCATGCATAAATTTAACCCTGTGTTAGTTATAAAATTTTTAAAGTACTTATAATTCTAGTTGGCAACAGGTTTCTTTAGCTCCATCTCAATACTCGGATTCAGTGTGTAGCTTGCAGTATGGCACAGTTGTTGCTCAGTTTTGTAGGCAGAGAACAGGGGATTATCAAGGGTCAAGACAGTTCATTTTTTTTTTTTTTTTTTTTTTTTTAAATGGAAGAAGATTATCAATTGCAATGGTAGAAATATCAAAATTCAAAAATGTTAAACAGAAAGCTTAGATATTATTCAAAAGAAAATTCTATATTGGTCCTGACCTGGCATCATGGTTTCAATCCCTTCCCACCGTCATAATATAGCCTCCCTGTGCCTTTTCTATAAATACTTTTATAATGATTGTTTTGATAAACTTTCCGCTATGATACCAAGACTATGAATTTAAGTGCAAGTTCTCATCATTTTACAGTTGAAATAGCTATATGCAACCGTAAGTTCTATGCTACCAGTTTCTTCTATTGTACTTCTTGCTTATGGAACTACTTCTGGCTTCTTGCTTCCCACTTAGCTTTGATCTTCAAAAATTTAAATGCAATGTCAATCATTATCTTGTCTTCTTAATTCTTGTTCTTTTATTGTTCTCTCTCATTAATAGCCTATTTTTCTCATATTCTCTAACCCTCAGTAAACACTTGTATCTTAGTGATTTTATTGCCTTGGTTGGGGGGGTGAAATGATTAAATATATATTTCCACACTCAGAAACAAAAAAAATCTTGGTTAATTTGAAAGGTTATGTGAGTACATTAAATAATACCTTTGAAAACTGGGCTGATGTTCCAAATTGTGCCATTCCTTGGTAAAAAACACCGTTTTTCTTTGGTTTGTCCAATAATGGTGCCAAAATTTTATGGTCGTTTATGGAAGTGGACAAAAGATAACAAGCACCAACCATCCGAAGTTGTTTTGATACAATTTCGCACCATCTGTGAGCACAGACCTGGAAAAAAAATGTGTGTCTATATTTAAAAACTAATTTTAGCATTTAAAACAACTTTCAGATGAAAATCTAATGCCTGATGATCGTTTCAGATGACAAAATGGCCAGTGACAAACAATTTTCAAAATACAAAATACACATTGAAATTGATAAAACCTTTTTTGCCTTATTAAGAAAAAATAAACAAACAACAAGATGGATGAATGTCTTCAGATGAAATAAATTTCTAAAATATTTACAGCTCAGCATTCTCAGAATCAACATAGATATTATCATTGTCTAACCAAAATACATGTAATAAATGTCTGGCAATAGTTAACTTCTATGCCTGTTAAAAAAACAAAAAACAGTGGACAATTTTTTTCTTGACACTGCTATTACTGTATACTTTCTTGACTCTTGCAACTATATTTGTTATTTTAAAAAGCCGTTTTAAATTTTAATGACAACAAAAGTTTTATGCACTATTTACTAGTTACACCCTTATGCAAATTAATTGAATAATTGAAACAACCACTTTAGTTTCCTTTCTTTCACCATATGATCAGTTTTAGATAAAGTGTAATCAAATTCTATTTTTCCTCAGATTAGGTCATTTGCAGTAATATGAATCTATTTTTGGGGTGTATCATGAAATTTGTTTGGCTTTGAAAAATTTTGTGTCAGCCATGATTGCATCAGATTTTCTTCACACCCAGACACTATTTTCTCAACTGTCAATTAGTTGTCCTACAGCCATTGTCTGGAATGGATATTACTCCAAGGAAGCATACGAAAATTGTAATGCTGCATGACCACATTGGCAAGCCTTACCAGTGAGCAAATCAAAGTACTATACACTGGCCTGGAAACTCACCTGACTTAAATTCAACATGGACATATGAAGTACTAACATGTGCACCGAGGCATGTTTTATTGGAAAAATACGAAAAAAAAAGTAAATAACAATTATTCATTGTTTCAATTAATTTGCACAAGGGTGTAGATTGTTTATTTACAAAATTAATTTTATATTGTAGGAAAATGAAACAAAACCAATAAATAAAATAATAATACAGAATAAAAAAAAAAATAAATTATTTTCCTATGATACAAGTTATAAAGAAATTAGAAAGGGTTTCTGGTCAATTTTACGACCCCCACTTCTGGAAAGGGCAGAATCTTTCTCTTTCCAAGATTGTTCAGACATGTTTTCAGCAGCCCTACTCATGAAGTAGAAATTCAGCCATCCCAACCCAGTGCAAGGCTGACTTGAGCTCAACCATCTTTACCCATTCTTATTACTTCCCATAAATTATTTCTGAACCAAAAAGGAAAATGGGCATACTCAAGATACATTTTACTTTGTTTCAATACAGTCAACATAAAAGAATTAAATGTCTGTAGTAGAAACTAAAGGTATGCTTTTTCTATCTTCTTTGTTTATATATTGAACACACACCTTCACCTAAAAAAAATACACACAAGCTTTTAACATTCACAATATTACAAGATTATGAAAATATCTGAATATTCAAAATGATTTGCAATTTGCTGATATTTTGCCAACCTTTCCAAAGAACACAATTTGCTAGTTTCACCAATTGCATTGGTCAAGTTGCTCAGTGTCGATTCTTCATTTAAGATTTCTTCATCAGTCATCACTTGGCTGACAATAGATGATATATAAAATTAATCTTGCAAATAAATAATCTAGCAATTAAGCAGAGTGTAACATTTTTTTTATTAAAATTCTAAATATATCATTTTAAAACAATAACAATTACCAACAGAGTTGAAAAAGTATACAATGGTAGCAGTCTCAAGAAAAAAATTGTCCTTTTTATACAGTTTTTTTTTTTTTTAGTGTATAGGGTGGAAATAAGTTATGTGGGTCACATGATGGCCACTTAGTGATGTCACTTCATACAGTGACTAGAGTGGCCAGTCATTCAGTTGGTTTACAGTAGTCAAACCAAGAGGCTGCCTTCTTTAAAATGGGTCCCCCATGGCCAAAGCAGAGGCTAAATCTGTCTCCCCAATCACTTACAAGTCCATGGTGCTATTTCCTTTAAAAATATATCTTTCACATATATCGAAAAAAAACACTTAGCTTGCAGTCCTCAATTTGGGAAAACACAAGACTCGCTATTTCCCCTTTATGGAATATGTCCTTGCCTGGGACATAGATTAATCTGGCTTATTCTAATCTGGAGTCCTAAACATGGCTTCTCCAGAAACACAGAAGAATCTCCATATTATATGTAAGCCCCTATCTTTGTTTTCCTTGCACTCTGCTTTGCTGTGTAAATACATGTTATTTTTCTCTCTGTGTTAGATACATGTATATATAGTTTTGTTTAGTTTGGCTTATTTTGTTTAACAGCATATCAACCTCAATGAGTTATTTAATGCCGACAACATTTTTAGGATAGATTCGTATGAATAGAATATATATTCTTTGGTTTAGATTGGTTTGATTTATTTTGTTTTATGGCATATCAACCTCAATGGGTTATTTAATGCTGACAAAATTTTTTATTTCTGGTAATATTTTATTTTGTCAAAAATCTGTTTCTGGTAATATATTTCCTTCAAAATTGTATTGCTGGTAATAATTTTTTTTTAAATGTATTACTGGTAATAGTTAACTATTTGCCCAATTCTGGGGCCCTAACAGGTGCTACCACCCCAGGTCAGGCTGGACCTGGGAACACCAGCAATTAAGAGGTGGTTCCATGCTCCTCAAAACCTCCTCATCAGAGGCCTTGCTGCTGGACGTAGTTTAACGTCTTACCCAGGACGCTATATAGTTTTCTGTATGTCTTAGTGGTATCAAAAGGCTCTAAGAACAAAGTATGTTTATCATTCCTTTTCCTTTCAGACATTCCATTCCATCCATGAATTACAGTGTTATTCTTCCATAGCTCTCTCCTGTAGTATGAAGGTTAAACTTATATCTTAGTAGCAAATTGAAGTCCTTTGAATTTAAGAACTGTGACAAAGTTAAATTTCCAAGGTTCAGTACTGTCATTAAAATAGCATAATTTAAAAGCCTTGAATAATGCAAAAAAAAAATAAATAAATAAAAAAGACCATTAATCCAAACTAATTTAAATCAAACTAAAAATCAAGAAAAAAACAAATTGTAAGTAAGATGATATATTTAGTTGCTTTCAGTCAGTTTAGGCCTGTTCAGAATCAAAGGTTAAACACAGCAAAAGAAAGGTTGTATGAAAAATATTTTAATTTCAAAACTATATTACGGTTATGGAGTGTCAGAAGACGTGACTCAAAGTTTCTGTTAAGGGAATTTTACTGAAATTACAATTTTCTCATACCCAGCAACAAGTAATTGCCTTGAGCCTTCAACATTTTTTGTAGCTTACCTATGCGACCATCCTGGTTAATACATAAATTGTTTATCTTTGGAACTTTTGGGGTATTTACCCTTTTTATGTAAATTAACAATATTGAATATTAATGTATTTGTTTACATGTTTTTTGGGGTTTTTTTTTTGGCATCCACATGTTGTTCTTTGAAAATGTCTTTCTGCTCTTCAAGATTAATTTGTGTTGTTTCTAATAGTATTTGATTTTTTTTATAATGTGTATAAATGTAATTGTCTTTTCCTTCATTAATCTTGTTATTTGTTTAAAAATCCATTTTTTTGGTAGACAATTCCACTGACATTGTTTATGGTAACCTGTAACAGTTTTTTTTGCAATAAACTTTTTATTATTCTCCATGTGTGTCTTCTGTGTTGTGTGAGCTGCTATTGTTGTTACTCTATTCCCACCCCCAAACAATTAAATATAAGATAGAGGAAGGATGATGTCATTGCCGATAACAAAGATAAAATGAGACACATTCTAATAACAATAGAAGATTAATTTAAAAGCGAAATGAAATTTAGTCTTTTATAGAAACCATTAAAACAATTTTAGTTCACTTTTAAATAACATATGTAAATGATCAGATAATAAATCATTTTGTAAAAATTCTCTGAAAAGAAATAAATGTTTATGTTGTAACCTAGGAAAGGTTACTGAATAGAATAATCACACAAAGGCAGGTAATGAATGATACTTAAAAACAACACATGATACAAGAACAACATATATAAGATTTGCCAGCGGTGCATAGAAGAAATAGTCAACTGCTAAAAGTGAGTCCAGTGAATTCCACAATGAATCTCCAACTGCAGGATATCAACAAACCACCCCACATGGTCAGATATGGCACAAGGCTGAATTTAATGTGGAGAATCCGAGACCATAGAGTCAGCAAGAAATTCCCCATAGACCCCGTATAAAATGGGTCGAGGAGCTGTTTAACGAGACGAAACACTGCCCTTCGACACATCCTCGTCTGGGGATCCTCTCTGAATGGAGGCAGAGAGTTTGACCAGCACAGCTGGAGACAAATCTCCAACTGCCCAGATATACTCCAGTTTTGGTCTGAATCTGACTCTTGTAAAGATCAAGTATAGCAGGTATAATCAGGAACTTTCTGGAATGGATCATTTTCCAAGCATCTTTAATGATGAATCATATATATGAGTTTCACTAGAATTCTGGAGTAAACATTCAAAGTAAGGAGCCTTTTTGTGAGTGCAACAATTCATCACAACTAGAGAGAATTTAAGGCTTATGACCACACCATATTGAAGCACCAGTTCCTGTATGCTCACCAAAATTAAGCAATGTTGTGCCTGATCAAAACCTAGATGGGTGACTGCTTTGGAATACCAGGTGCTGTAAGTTTGGATGTGTGGATGGTGTAATGGATAATGGCTCAGAATTGTTAAGTTCCAATTCTCATTGTATTCTTTATATTCAGTTATGTGTAAATACCCTTGGTATGAATCCACCTCTTCTTCCCCCAGCCATGGGTTAACTTTTTAAACTTTATTAAAAAAAAAAAAAAAAATTCTCACAATCTAAAAATATTTTCTACCTTTAAATAACTGTCAAAGGTTGAATAAGCTGTAGAAAATGAATCGGTTAATCATGGCCAAATATAAGGTTTACTGTATTATGGTGGAAAATGACGAGCTTGGTTTTGTAAGCATTGACACTTAGTTAAATTAATTATGCTACTTATTTTCTAGGGAGAATTCTTTGAAATACTTACAATAAACTTTCCTGCTTGCTCATTAACATCCATAGCAACTCCAAGCCATTGCTTTTCATCATATGATTGTGTATCTGCGGAAGAATCACCTGGGAATGGTAAAAAAAAAAAAAAAAATTTTTTTTTAAAATAGAAGATAATTTTCGTTTTTTGCACAACTGATAAAATTTTAATTATCCTCTCAAAATTTTGGAAAATATTTTCCATGGAATAAATTAAATTTTTAAATGTATAATACTTGAGTAATTATTTGGCTCAGGAAAACAAGCAAATGATAACAAATAAAAAGATCTTACATGTTTTCATTTAATTCTACAATATTATGTGATCAGGATAAAAATGAACCTCCCAGATATCTCAACTTTGTATAGAGATACAGAACATATTCCTTAGATATTGGAGAGGAAGAAAAAGTCTTATATACAATCAAATATAATATTTTATATTAGCACACCTCGAATTATTAATTACTGTTTCTGTGCTATCAAAATGTTAGAAAGTTTTAACAGTGAGATGCAATGAAACAAAAGTTTTGAAACAATATATTTAAATTCAATAAAAAGGAGATTCAGAATTCACAACTAAAATAGAAGCCAATGAACCATTTAATTAATCCGTTCCCTTTATATTTTTTAAAATGTTCAATTGCATCTATGATTCATTGATTATGGTTAGTATTATATAAATCACTTTTTGCTCAATATCTTTCAGGTTAAAAATTTAATGTGTTTAATATAACTGACTCAAAAAAATGGAACACCTCTCAAAAGAAAAAGATTAGCAACAGAACCACAAAGACAGTGATAACAAAACCTATCTCAAGACAAAGTTGAAACATGATGATTACTTAGTAGGCAAAAGTATTCAAGTGCCTTGCAAGAAAGATTTGAACAAATAAGACTGCAGTTTATGAAACTTAATAGTAAAGAAACAGATTAATTAAATGGTTTATTTTGATTGGAAACTAATTGTCTAAAAGATAAAGATTATTAAAATGGCTGAGGAAAGTAACCACTCATAAATTTACTACTTGAAGTTGATTTACCTCCCTTTCCACTACAGGGTGTGACATGAAAGATATAAATAAATGTACAATGATAATTATTATATAGTAGCTAATTTTTCCATTTATTTCTCTACAAAGTTTTTAAACTAAATTAATTAAAAGTTGATATAATGGAATAACCTGTCACCCCCATGAGTGACTAAACTATAGGTAATAACTTCCTATAAGTATCTGTAAGGCAACAGACTATAGGAGACTTGCTGGGATCTGTTCCAGCAAGACGGTTGAACTCTCTGCCATCGGGCAGAGAGGAACCTGGATGAGGCTCTACCGAAGGGCAGGGTCTCGTTTGGGGAGGTTGACCAACGCGATTCTGTTTTTACAGTTTCTACAGGCATTTTTTGGCTGAGCCAATGGGCTCGGATAACCCACGTAAAACTCGGCTTTGTGCCACATCTTTCCCTCGTGGGTGGGGCAAGTAAATATTGACTAGCTGGGATCTATTGAGTACAACTCAGATTTACGCGAGAACTACCAACCTTCCAATAGTAGCACTCACTACTGGATTGACTTGCGATGACCATGCGCATAACTGTTACCTTATTTCTTATTGTACTGGTTTTACAATAAAACCTTTACTTATTTATCCACCATACTTATCAAGTATATATTCCTATTAGCATGGAATATAAAAGTATAAATTTTAATTATATTAAAGCATAAACTTTAAAAACTGATTAATATTTTAAACAGTTGATTTGAGTATTATTGGGATGAGGAATTATCATTATTTGCAATAGTTACATGTGGACTATTGTAGGTTAACAGGATTGATATACACCTGATGAATAGTCCATATGTAAATAGTTGCTTTGAGATGTTGCACTTAATCTTCTGTAGGATGATGCTGATAGCAGCAAAGTCTAACAGTATATTCCGATTAACTTTGAAAAGATTTCTTTATAATTTTTTTTTTTTTTTGTGGCTGGATAGAAGTTTTTATTTCTATTGAATTAAATTTCTCATGCTATTTTGTTGTTAGAATGATATTTTTAATTCCAGGTCAACAGTCCCTCTTTTTTAGCATTGCAGATTCAATTAAAATTCCAACTTAGAAATTGGGGTCAACTTTTAAAGCTTCTATCCAAATGAAAGTAAAGAATGATTTAGTTCAATGACTTAGGAAAACAACGCATATATACATATATGTGTACACATGTATATACATGCACACACATGTGTACGTGTCTGTGTGTGTGTGTGTAAATAAGGAACACACTGGAAAATTTTTATGAATTCATCAGAATTTTTTAGCTTCATTAAAATTTTCTAAAGTTTAATAAGTAGAAAAATATTAAATTTATGAAGATCTTCCAACTTGTTCATAGAATAACCCTTCTGTGAATTAATCCATATTTTCAACTATATTATATTACATTATATATTATATATATATATATATATATATATGCAAATAAAAATACACACAAAAAAATAATGTTTGAAAGAATAGGAACATTAAAAAAATTTTATCATTTAATCACTAGTTTATTAATAACAAAACACAAGCACAAGTGTACATGTGCTTATGTATGTGCATTTGTGTACACATGTGTATATCTATATGTATGTGTGTGTATGTGTAAAGCAAACACAAGTGTATATATGCTTGTGTGTGTGTGTGTGTGTGTGTGTGTGTAAATATATATGTGGGGGGGGATTTAGCCAGCAATCCTTCATTTAAGGATGTTTCATTAAAAATGACAGGCAAGGTACTACGATTAAGCTTTTTATCTAATTTTTCTTGTGTTCGAACAAGTGTTTTCTTTTTTCTGTATACAACGTGTGTAGAAACTGTGCAAATGTTCTATTATTCAGAGTGCTTTCAGCTATACTTTTAGCCATTATCAAGGATGATTTTATTTTTTCAGTTTAATTGAGTGTGTGGGTTGTGTGTGGGTTGTGTGTATGTTTTTAGTGTTATAGAAATGTTTTATTTTCCAAACACAGCACATTGTGGCTGTGTTTGTAGTTAATAAAGAAAAAGCCAACACTTAATAATATTAACTATGAAAATCATTATCCTTGATAATGGCTGAAAGTGTAGCTGAAAGCACTTGAAATTATAGAACATTTACAGTCTGTGTCCAAAGAAGAAAACACTTGTTTGAACACAAGAGAAATTAAATAAAATCTTAATCGTAATACCTTGTCTGTCATTTTTAATGAAACACACATACACACATATATATGTGTGTGTCTGTGTGTGTAAAGCTGACACAAGTATACATGAGCTTGTGTATGAGCATTTGTATGTGTATATAGCTGCACATGTGTACATATATATGCAAGTGTGGTGTGTGTGTATGCAAATGAATGAATACAGGCATATGCACACAAATTCAAACAATAAGTAATATTTTAATTATAAACCTAACCTCCTACAATTAACACCGTAATAGTACTTAAGATACCACCAAACCAGAAAAGAAAAAATAATAGCAAGATGAAGACATAAATATTAACTTTATCATTTAAACAATTAATTTAATTATTTATGTAAAAAAATGAAATAAAACTTTTCTACATCAAGAAAAGACTCAAATGCTCAAAAATTAAAAATGTCAGCCTGTCTAGAAAAACAACAGAAGCTAAATGGCAACAAATAGCAACAATTGTCAAGTGGTAAACAAAAACAAAAACAAAACACAAAAAGCAACAAAAAGGACAAATAATCACGACACCCAACACATATGCACAGTTGGTTGAAAGCGCACAAACTCACACAACACTATTAAAAAAAAAAAAAAAAAAAAAAAATTACACTAATAAGTGAGTATAAAAAAGAAAAAATATCAAGACATATAAGCAATCAATTGGTAATACCTCCCAACAACAAGTGGACAGACGTGTCCGTCTACAAAACTCTGGAGTCAGGATGCTGAAGTGACAAACTTTTACTTGTATTTATATATATAATATTATATATATAAAAAATGGCATTCCAATTATAATGGAAAAAGGCAGGTAATATTTATGAATCTATTCTACTTATTTTCTTTTCAGTTTGAGAATGGAAACAAATCATTTTATAATATCAAGAATTAAACCATCGAGAGAATTTAATAGAAAACATTTATTAATGATATTTCCAGATTGAAATTCTGTTCTTATCATATTTCTGTTATGAAGTTTGATGCTTTTTGACTCTAGTGTCATCAGCAGTGTTATGGTTTCTTAGCCATATTTGAACTGAATTGCTGAAGTCCCAAAGATCCAATGGAACACTTGTCGGAGTTAACTCCTCCTTCAGTTTGTAACCCTTTCACCAGGGGTCGCTCTTCACTGCTATAAATAGCCGCTGACCCTTCACCTCTTTCTCTCTTTTTCCCCCTCACGCCTTTGCGTGGACACCTGGAGGTAAATTTTTTTTTAAATCTTGCAGCTATCAACCTCGAAATGTAGGTGCTAACAAGGGATAGCATTTCCCAAATGCTGGGAGAGCGCTAAGCACAATACACACACACACATACATACAGAATATTCACACACACTTCGTCCTTTGTACTCTTTCCATGTATTGTAACTTGTTATTAATATATATTTGTATATACATATATTATCGGTCTTGTGTTTTGTTTGTTTTCTTTGCCTTCTATCTTTGGACTTAAAGTCCAACCTTTTTATGTAGTTGGGCCCGGCGAGCAGGAAAAATCTGAACCTTACATGCGTTTCTTCTATGTCTGACTCCACAACATCACAGCCACGGCCCACTACACACTTATCAAATTTATGAATAGAAGATTTGCCACATTTTTAACTTCAGGATGATTTCTTTTGTCAAAATAAATTATGTTCATCATAGAACACACTCTTTCAGCCCCTGCACAACTTACAGCAATGGTATTAATTATATTTTTAGCTATTATATATCAGCTACTACTATATAAGATTATTTTTGAATAGTCCAACAACCAGTGAGCTAAATTTTTATAATTTAAAAATCAGTTCATGTAAACTGGTAGGATGTCATCACTGCATAAATACATTCATATACAGGGTTCAATGTGCTGCTAGACATTTGTACCAGAAGATCCAATACAAACATTTTAGAGTGTTTGGGTGTCAATCTGAAGACAATGCAGAGAATTCGAAAAAGAGTTGAATGAGTCTAATGGTGATTACTAAGGTATGGCAGCTTAGAAAATTTACTCTAATCATTTTGATAAGAAAGGAACTCCATTCATCTTCCTACAGGGCCTCAAACTCAACACGAAGGTCTACATCAAGTGCCTTGAGGAGGTAGTGCTGCCCTGGATCAAGAGGGTGGCTGCTGGAAGACCCTATGTCTGGCAACAGGACTCTGCACCATGCCACACAAGCAGGAGAACCCAGTGATGCCTGTCAGACAATTTCTGCAACCACATCACCTTATATCTGGCTACCTATCTCCCCAGACAGTAACTCCCTTGATTATCATATGTGAGGCACATTTGAGAGAGAGACTAACAAAACTCCTTGTAACACCAAAGATAAACTAAAGGCAAGGATTATGGCAGTATTCCCCAACTTAAACAAGGAGACTGTCCAGGAGAGTTGCAGGAGATTCCAAAATCATCTGGAGGCATGTTTGAATGCAATGGTGATTTTATTGAATAAATATACTGTACTATTTCAAGATATTTTTGTGTAATTTTCATAAAATGAGATGTTGGTGTTATTTTCATTTTTGTGTCATTTAGATGACAATTTATCCATTGCAATATATATATATATATATATATATATATATATATATATATATATATATATATAAAAAAAAATTGACAAAAGTATTAAGAATTTTTGTCTGAAATTCTGGGAATTTGTATTTGGACTATTGTCCCCATCAATAGCCTAATAGATTAAAGCATTGTTTAATAAATTTGGTGTCATAGTAATTATAAGTTCAGTCCCTCAGTTGGGAAATGTGTACTTAGATTCAGTGGAAATGAGCAAGCAATAATTGAATAATATTAAAAAATAAGAACTAGACAATATCCCTAGACATGGGCAGTAAAATGAGAACAGACTATCCCTGTAGATTAAATAAAGGGTTCGGTTGAAAATTCCCTATAGCTTACCCAGATCAATAGACACATGATGATGACTGAAGGGCACAATAGCCAAAAGAGTTGAAGTTTCTGGGAAAGATGGCTTAGAAAATTTGACACTCACAGGACATATTGAAGGCAAGAGGTACGGAGGAAAGCAGTGCATAACCTTTCTAACAAAAATGTGTAAATAGTTGGCAGAACAGGTATTAGGTGAGATAGCAAAAATCAAACTTTACTAAGAGCTACAAAGAACAGGAAGTTGTGGAGAGTCATGATCAGACGTCATTTTTTGACATGGCACAGAAGAAATTATAATCTGCTATAGTCAGAAATAGCACAATGTATGTATAGGATAAATATTCCTGTCTTATAATATCAACTGACTTTTCTGTCAATCCCAATATTGTGAGAAATTTGGAAGACTCAAAACGAAATGAGGAGAAAAAAAGTAAGCCAGATGACCAGTAAAGTTGGTACTACTCAACAAAGTTAATGGAGCAAGCACCTGAGGAATAAGAGGAGAAACAGAGACAGGAAAGAAAGACTGAAGAGGACATGAAGAATGGTTGAAATAGTAATGAAAGTTATAGAATGTCAGGGAGACTATATAAACATGCAAAATAACAAAATAAAAATTTATCAGGTACATCGTAAGAGTAACATTAGCTGTTTCCTTACAGTATTGTTTTTGGTTGAAATTTATGTTCCATGTTCAAAGAAGAATGATCTTTGCCAAGAGCCTCTGGCTTTATTCTCTCAAAGCTTTTTTTCACCATTGATCTTAGGAAGTGGATCTATACAGCTGATAGTTTAGATATTTCTGAATGAGTTTGACACCATGCATGAGATTCACATAAAAGTCTTGATCTGACGTGGCTATTTAAGAACATGACTCAAGTTTTCAGGTTGATCTTTTGGTTTTGTGGCAATTTGCGGTGTTGGATGAAACTACTTCTGATGCAGCCTATTCTATATTCAATTTCCTTTTCTCCTATATTTAATTTGTTATAGCTGATCCATATGCTGAAGTATCTGAAGTGTTTAGTATTTACTACTTTCACATCCTGTATTTTTATGATAGATTCAGGGTACATGCCATCATTGCTTTCATTCCAATTCCAGATAACTTACCTCTGACTTTTGAATTTATTTATAAATAAAATTGTATGTTGCACTTTGCATAATAAAACCTGAATCTAGAAAACAAGATATCCCTTAAATGATACAATCTTTTTCAATCTCCAAAGCCAATGTTAAATAATAGTTTCAAACTATTATTTTTTAGTGATAGTGTATTTGGCTCAGACCTTCTGGGGCTGACCTTTAAGGTCAGCTGGTAGACAACATAGGGATATCAATTTGGATTGGCTGAGTTGAACATGGGTATGTTAGTGTTTTGAGGAGTTAAATTTTACGTACCGAAGAATGCAGACATGTTAATTTTGTGTGCAGAAACTTCTCCTCAGTGGGGTGGGATAGCAACCCCACTGGCTAGTAAAAAATATGTACATGTCGAAGTGTTTAATAAAATAGATAAGTTCAAAATTTCCTTTGTCAATTTCCCATTTGTTTCCAAACTAAAAACAAAAAAAAAACAAAAAAAAAAAACAAAAAAACAAACTAGCAATCACCTGACCAGGAGAAGACAGCTGAGAGAGAAGAATGCAGCTTTGTTATGGAATCAACCCTGTTGACTAAAAGACTTCTCCAGAAGAAGAGTGAGTATGCAACACCAGTTATTATCAATATTTTTAATAAGAATAGACATTATAAGATGAAACTCAAAGAATATATTACTCATAAAAATGTAACGTGGAAGATTTATCAACATAGGTTAGTTAGTAACAATTTTATTATGAAAACCTTAACAAATAGCATCTTACAGACAGACTGACAGACAACACCATCACAAATACCTAATGTTGCATGGTATTGAATGGTTACTTACCCCTCCTCCATGTGTACAGTGTGGCGTTTGAACAGCCCACAAAATGTTTTTCCTTAATATTTAGCAAGGGGCAAGTCAGATTTTCATGATTAGCCAAGTAGTTCTCCGAATACCCCTGTCAAGTAACTATAATGAGTTTTTGGTTTTAAACATTTGTGTGAATTACAAGCACATGACCGTGAAGTAAAAACTGTCGGTAATAATTGCGGTAGGAAAGTATGCAATGATTACGGTAAGCTTTATTGTAAAAGTGAATGAAAAGAAGGAACCAGAAACCAGGTCAAGTGGGAAACAAAGGATAAACCTCTACTCCTGCTCAAAAGACCAGGAAGGAGTGTGAACTGAGCAATAGATGAACCTGTCTACTTCTATTGAAAAAATAATAATAATGAATAAAATTTCACAGTTTAGGCAGACACTTTAGAAATAGACTTACAATTTTTTTTTTTTTTTTGATCATTTCATCACAAACAAGGTGATAATACGATTAAGATGTAAGGGGCTACTTCGATTGAAAGTGAATGAATAAACTTTAGGAGGAACCAGAAACCCAATCCTAAACAGGAAACCGGCTACTCCTGTTCAAAAAATCATTTGAACCAAATAATATGCATATTTTTTTATTGACATTTTAATTTTTCAAAGTAAATTTTTTTGTCTTTTCATTTTTATTTCTCTTATAAAAACCAGACAGAACAATATGTAACAAGAAAATTAAGGACTAAATGATATATTGAAAATCTTTTAAATGACATGGTTGAGAATCCTGTGGTACTAATATATTGTAGCAATGACCCCCACAGTGCTAACAGAAAGTTGAAAAGAAAAAAATAAGTCTAAAGTTTATTTATTCAGTAACAGAAGTTATGATTTGGGGAATTAATCTATTTTTAAATGTAAATATTTAATCTATAACAGAAGTGTGTTTACTGACCTGAAAGAGCCACCTGTGTAGTACATTTCTGATATTTCTCTGTAGATTCTTGACCTGAGATTTGACACTCAAACAACATTCCACCAGAATTTCCATTAGCATCAAACTTTGGTGCTGCAATCATTAGGCTGTGAGAAAAAAAAACAAAAATTAGAAATAAATGCTTTTGGGATTCCAAAGGCCTAAACTAAGAAGCAACAAAATTTGATTGAGACTTATAAACTTGGCCTTGCAATGACATAATGAACTCTGTTTGCTATAGGAACTTGCATTTAAGAATTTTATATTCAAGAAAGAAAAATGTTTTTAGAAAAAAGAAAAAAAAAAAAAAACTTTAAAATATGCCTGTATCACTTGCTAAATCAGCAACTCATAATTGCAAATTAATTGTTATATTCTGGGAGTTTTAGCCAAATTCTTCTCATAGATTTTTTATCATCAAATTATAATTATTGACATTTCTGTTGATATTCAATTATTAAATAATCATTGAAACCTCTTTTTTATTTTCATTTAAAGCAATTTTCTCCCCCCCCCTCTCAGACAAGGAAAATTTAATTAATTTCTTATTTATATTTCCCAGCATTCTTACATTTTTCTGTTTGCTGGGAGTAAGGGGCACACAAATTGTCCATTGTCACAAGTGCTTTCAACCACTTCTTCAGCCATTTTCAAAGAGGTGTGTTTCAGGTGTTGTTAATTTCTCTTCATGGTTAATCAGGCTTCACATGCTTTTGACTTGTTAAACAATGTTAGCATAATTTATAGCATTCCAAATTCAATGAGAGACGACAAATCTCTTTGAACCCCCAAGAAATTAATGTAATCGAAACCTAACTGAAAAAAACTGTAAATGAAATATATTGGCAAGTACGTGAATGTCTCCTTGAGTTTGGAACAAAACAGACTGTCAGTACATGGTGTTGACCTCAATATCCACATATGCTCTATCCATAGTATTGTATACTTTAACACATAAATACAGCATAGCTTAAAATGCTCTCTTTCTCTCATATATTTAAATGCATATTATGCAACAGATACTTGCCTATTTGCATTCTAGTAGAGCAGTGGTAAAAGAACCACTCAAGCAGTGTGCCGTCAATTATAATGATGCATTTTTTTTTTCCATTTTACTTAGTGCTCACTTTAGTTCACCATCTCAGAGTTCTTGAGGCTGTTTATATTATGTTTCATCAGCCGACTCTACGTAAACAAAAGGAACATTTCATTTGTTCCTTACATTTCATCAAGGGATTATGTGTAACTTTTTCCATTTTATTTAGTGCTCACTTCAGTTCACCATCTCAGAGTTCTTGAGGCTGTTTATATTACATCAAGGGATTATGTGTAACTTTTTCCATTTTATACTCTTTGTGAAACCTTGTATTTTGTTTTTAGTGATTAATTTATTTATAATTAAAATCTATTTTAATAGTGTTCCAATTTTCCCTCCTCATTCATTATTTACTAATGTATTTTGTGATTGTTACGTGTTGCTTGCCAATGCTCACCTTTTGAGAAAATGCTGGCCAAAATAGTCCCCTCAAGGTTAAATAACGACATCCATTCTATTTAAATAGAAATAGAAATGTATATTTTGGAAGCAACCTTTCTTTTAAACATCTTTCATTAAATATGACAGACAAGGAAAATATTTTCCAGGTTATTACATTTTCCCATTTGTTGGGAGTAAGGGAGCATAAAAATTGTCCATATTGTTCATTGTCAAGCCATGCTCAACAGGCAAAAGCTCTGAATAAATGCTTCTACTAGTATTCAAAACACAAAAATACATCTTAAACAGCCATGTTTAAGATAAATTATGATAAAAAATATGAAAATAAAAATATTAAAATTGAATTTAATTAATCCTCAAACCAACATTATATTACTGGTAATACTAGTATAATACTTATTGTATACCTACTTTTGCAGTATGTATGCATTTATGTACACACAAATGCTTAGGTGTCTAAAAGTGGGGAGGGACATTTATTAATTTAATTTTTTATTTTTGAGAAAATTTTCTGACCCCACCCAGAGTTTATTAATTTCATACTTTTCCCCAGAGCTCAAAGAGGAAACAGTAATTATTGTTAGTTCAAATTTTTGCTTATATGCTTTTACAACTGCCTTTTTTAAAAATAGTTTTCTATTGTTTTGTTTTTCATTCTTTCTAGAATTACCATGTCCCATTCTTTGATAGACATAATGTATTTTAAAAAGCAAAAATTGTTTCCTTAAGTAATCATAATACCTCATCTCAGAGATATAGACAGAAAAAAATGTTTCTTTGCTTAAAGTATAATTTTTTGATCTATTAAATCATTTTTCAGCTTAACCTTTAAGACAACCATATATTCCATATTAAGAAAAATTCAAAACTGCCATCTTATTTGAAAACCATAAGAGTACATATACACTATTGTTCAAAAGTTTGAGGAAATTCCTTGTATTTTTTTAAATTAGCCCCAAAAGTATTTGTTTTGTACTTTGAATAAGAGAAAAATATCATACATGGTTAAAAAAAGAAAAAGAATTTTTTTCATTAGAAATTTTATTATGACAGAAAATCATTTTATGATTAAATTTTGTTCTTGTCAAAATATCCTTCTTCAGCCTTGATTACTCCAGCACAAATTTTTGGTATTTGTTGCAAAAGTTTCTCAAAGAATAAGTTTGATAATTGATTCCGTTCTTTTTTCAATGACTCTAAGAACTCTTTTTTTTCCCCACTGTCAAGTTCATCCAATGATAATTCTTGGTGAGGCTTCAAACTTTTGAACTGTACTGTATGTTTAAAATTTGATTATATTTTAATGCCTCCAAAACAAAACTACTTTCATTTAATCACCACGGAGAACCTTTCTGCCAGTCTGACTGATGACTGATGTTAAACTCCAGGAGAGTAACACTCTACACCTTCTTGGCCTCACATTTTCCATTGACATGAAGTGGAGAGACTATATTGAATCAATTGCTACATCTACTGCGAGGAAAGTTGGTTCACTGTGTCAGGCCAAAAAATTCTTCTTGTCAGAATCCATCTTGCACATTTATAAATCTATCATTTGTCCATATATTGAATACTGTTGCCATATCTGGTCTGGTGCTCCTGGTGTACATCTCAAGATTCTTGACAAAATCCAGAGAAGGGTCTGTAAACAAACAAACCTGACTAGGCATCCTATCTCTTGCCACTTTCTGACCAAAATGACATAGCTTCCCTCTGAATATTTTCATGGTTTTTTCCTTGGCGCTCAGACTACATGAATTTAAGTGTGCTACTAGATTGGCAACTAAGTCTCACCATTTTATTGTTGAACTAATTAGATGCAACCTGCCACTTTTACTCTAACAGTTTCTTTTCTCACACTTCCCACCTGTGCAACTCTTGATTTCTTGGTTCCCTGATAACTACATTCTTTAAAAAAAAAAAGTCCACCATCTTTTGTCTTCTTGAACCCTGTTTGATTTTTGTCCTTTCATCAATTCTCCCCACTCTCTATCTCCTCATTCTCTTTCAATCCCTGTAACCACCTGCATTCTAGTAGTATTACCACCTTCCTTGGGGTGAAATGAAATGATTAAAAAAAAAAAAAAAAAAAAAAAAAAGAATATATTGACAGAAGAATGCTCAATATCAATTAACTCATAGCTGGGGGAGAAGAGATGGATTCATAATTTTACCAAGTTTGTGCACAAGTGAATCTAACAAAACCAACAGAAATTGGAACCTGACTCTCCGATTAACAATTCCAAACCATTATCCATTACTCCATCCAAATATCCTAGCTTACAGCATGTGGTATCCCAAGTGATCAACCATCGAGGTACTGACCAGACTCAATATTGCTTAACTTTGGTGATCATGTGGGAACTGGTGTTTCAATATGATGTAGCTGTAAGCCATCTTAGAAAATAACTTAATTTGAGTCTCTTTCATTTAGTAACACCAGTTTAATTCCAATACTTCCAAAATTAAGCCCATTAATTTTCAAGCAGGCCTGGAATTATTTCCAGTGAGGATGGATAGAGACACAAACAAAGAGGATCTTTGTTTTGAATGTCTATAGAGACTCGAGTTCACCCCAAAACTCAAGTGTAACTTGTATATACAATCCATCTCTAGAGATGCTGGAAAAATGCTTGTTCCTTGTGCCGCTGCAAAAAATTCCTGATGATACCTACCATACTCGATCTTTACAAGAGTCAGATTCAGAGCAAAACTGGAGTATTGCTGACATATCTGGGCTAGAGCTGACCAGTCCTCTCTTTCCAGACATGATAGAGTTCAAAAGCATCACAGCCTTGTGGGTGATGAATTATTTTCCATTCTACAAAACCTTTCTTGCAAATGAAATGTCACAAGTCTCTTGCTAGTTAAAGGCAATTTCCATGGCAAATGTTCTGACAAGCGGCATTCTTTAGTTATATAAGTTCAAACCTTTACATAAAAAACCCACCATGTTATTTACACAAATCAAATCAAATTCCCTTTCATTTTCCATTGGTAAGAATGAATATGACCATAAGCCAAGACTCATTCTTGCTCTTAAATGTTATAGTAGGCTTAAATATTTTTGGTTCAACATGTCAAGCAAAAAATTCAACGTCATTTTACAGATAATTTAATTTGTAAGGCAGTAAAGTGGCTAAAACACAAGAGGTTACTGAGTGTGGAAGAATTAGAAAACAGAAACGTTACTAAAGAACAAGAACAAAAGCAGAGAAATCAGGACGAGAGTAGATAGCAATTAACATTGCATTTGAATTCTGGCAGATTAAAATTGGCTGGAAAGCAGGAAAACAGAAGGATTTCCACCATCAAAAAGTGCAAGACAAGAAACTTAGCTTAGAATTTACGGTTACATCTAATCATATGAAATCTAAGTTTATGGAGATCTCAATGCTAGTCAAGTACCATTCTTAAATTCAAAAAGTCTATGTTGTATAGCAAAATCATCCAAACAATTACCATGAAAGTATTTATAAAAAAGGCACAGGGAGGAAACTTTATGGCAATGGGAAAGTGACTGAAACCAAGATGCCAGATCAAGACCAATAATATTGCTGACTCTGTATTTTACCAAGGAGCTTTAGATAAATAACAGTCTATATGTGGCAAAAATTTTCTAAGTATGGATGAATAGTAGACATATAGATACACAAGATACATGATTGCCTAAGTGTGTATCATGCATGGCACATAACTGACTGATGTGAAACTGATATGAATGTGAATAAATATTTTCATGGCAGTTGTTCTCATGAGTTATCCTTGGTACCTTGACTGCATTAATTAAAATTTACTACTAGATTGTATTAGGTCTCACGGTTTTACGGTTGAAACAGCAATATGGAATTGTAACTTTTAATAGTTTTTTTTTTTGTACTTGTCACCTATGGAACTGTTCCACTTTTATGATTCCATGTCACCTAAAAACATAAAAAAAAATTAAATGAAATATCAGTTGCCATCTACAGTGTTCCTGAATCCTGTAATTTTTTGCTTTTCTCCTCATTAAGATTTTTCATTCAATTCCACTCCCAGTAACCCTTTGTATCTTAGTGGCATAATGGTATTGCTTGGGGTGAAATGGTTAACAAAAAACATACTTGCCTGTCCAACCATGGCCTATTTATTTGGCCCAGAATGGCAGGCTGAATGTCTACAAGTATGCAGCCAGAGGAGCAAAATATCTGGCTGATACAGACACACCTAAGCTATTATTCAGATGTGTCAATAGTAAAAAGACAATATTTAGATGTCCCTTCACATAACTGTTATTCATCAGCTACCATATACACAGAACTTTTAGAAAATGCCATTTACAATTTAAACTCTTAAGTTGAGCTGACACACTTTAATAATTAAGGCTATGTTATTTTATAAAATACAGTATTTGTTTATATATATATATATATATATATATATATATATATATATATATATATATATATATATATATATATATATATATAATATATATATATATATATATATATATATATATATATATATATATATATATATATATATATATATATATATATATATATATATATATATATATATATATATATATATATATATATATATATATAATATATATATATATATATATATATAAAAATATATATAAATATATATAAAATATATATATATATATATATATATCAATCACAAATATCACACATCAATCCAATATATATATATATATATATAAATATATATATATATAGGGTGGCAATAAAGTCATGATACAGTTACTTACAATAACAATTAAGACAAAGCAATTCATCAACAGTCCAGAAATTTATTATTAAAATGGTTCTGGTTAATAACAATATGCTATGGTAAACAATAGTAAATTAATTTACAATATGATTTGAGCTACAAGCCACCTGCTTCAATGCTTTGCTTTTTTATTATAAGTAACTGTATAGTGACTTTATTACCATCCTGTATTATATATATATATATATATATATATATATTAGGATATTTAAAACTGGTTAATAAAAACATGTAAGGATCTAAAAAAAATTGATTTCGTGTTTCAACAGATAAAATGCACCCCATCAGGTGATTGCAAATTACTAGCAAGTGAATGATTAATTTGGTTTCAAAGGCAAAATGCATCCTTATATATAAAAAAAAAAAATTTAAAAAAAATAAAGGCCCGAGGCTTTACCATGATTGCCAAATCAAATATGACCCACATTAAATTCAAACTAAGCTCTGCTATATAATCTCAAATATTGCTCTATATATTGAACCTTCTTTTAAATTAAATCTTACAAACATTGGAAGTGTACTCTATTTGTTTTCATCATACCTGGATACATGTAACATTATTATGAGAGGAGGCACAGTGGGGTAATGGATAGAAGCTTGGATTGAGGAATCGGAGAGTCAAGTTCGAATTTCAGTCGAATCCATTACATTCACTTACGTGCTAATACCCTTGGGAAAGGTGTGAATCCTCTTCTTCTCCCTCCAGCTATGGGTAAATAGCAGGACAGACTGGGTTCTATAGCCTTGATGGCAACTGGTCTAGGAGAAGGACAACTCTGAATTCAAAACCTCATGGAGGGTCATTTAGGGATCTTGTGGCACGAGTGCACCAGGTCTCTGTAATCGGCCCTTCAAAAAGGGTGGATGGTTCTGCACGAAACTTTCACCACTATAATCAAATCTCATGTGCTGTTATCGGGCTGTCGGTTTCCTAGGAACTGATCTGCTTGACCCTCATATGTCAAATTCGACGGGAGGAGAGTCAAGTATATATATATATATATATATATATATATATATATATATATAGAACACGTGATATATATATAACTCACCCATTTATATAAAAAAACACACACACGTTCTATATATATATATATATATATATATACACACATTATATATAGAAATATATATAACACATAAATAAGCACACACATACAATATATATATATATATATATATATATATATATATATATATAAATACACACAAAATATAATACATACACACACAAAATACTTACAGACACATAAAAATATAATACACACACATACATACATAAAATATACATACATAAAATATTATATATCTATATGGTATATTTAAAATATATATGTATAGAAGATGAGTTTTAGAATAGATCTCTATTACTTTGACAGATTTTTATCATGTTAAACATTACTTTTAATGGAAACTCCTATTTGAGTAGGTGCTTGATTTATTTATCAAACAGTATATTTATTTATTTTTGTCTAATGTCCTGAATGTTCAAGAAATCATATTAAAGAAAAATTTTACATTCTCTGGTATGATTCAAACCTGTGTTCCTAAGAGTAAAGTCAGCTACTGTTTAGCTTGTCCTGCCTTACCAGGAAGAGCAGTAGGTTAGATTAGGCTGAATTTTGTGCTTTCAAGTGAAATATCTCCTGTCACAGATCTGTCTAAGTTTTTTCATATATGTAGGGTTTTGTATCCAAGTGTAAAGAAAGAGAATTTTCAGAAAGGAATTTTTATTAATCCAAGTATCATAAATTTCATGTCTCTAAACCAAAACTGCTTTCATATAATCACCACAGAAAACCTTTTCTGCCTGCCATTAGGTTGGCTGATACTGAACTTCAGGACAGCCACACTCCACAACTTTTTGGTCTTATGTTTTCCACTGACATAAAGTGGAGTGATTATATCAAGTCAATTGCTACATCTACAACTACTGAGAGGATTGGTTCATTGTGCTATGACAAAAAAATCTTTCTTGTCAGAATCCATTTTGCACATTTATAAATTTGTCCGAGTATTGAATACTGTTGCCATATCTGGTCTTGACAAAATACAAAGAAGGGTTTACAACACAATCAATCCTGACCAGGCAAATAATCTCCAGTCACTTTCTCACTGACATGATGTGGCTTCCCTCAGTCTGTTCTACAAATATTTTTTTGCAACTGCTCGGACAAACTTGTTACCTCAACTATATGAATTTAAATGTGCTACTAGATTGGCAACTAGGTCTCACCATTTTACTGCCAATCTAGCTAGAGGCAACTCATTTCTACACTAGCAGCTTTTTCCTCACACTTCTTACCTGTGGAACTGCCTTCTGATTTCTTGCTTTCCTGCTAACTACAATCTTGAAAAAATTAGTGTCAATTGCCATTTTTCATTTTTTTGAAGCCTGTCCATTTTCACCCTTTACTCAATCCTCCCCATTTTCAATCTTCTCATTATCATTTATTCCCTGTAACCCCTGAGTTCTAGTGACATTGTTATCTTGCTTGGGGTGAAATGATTAAAAAAAAAAAAAAAATTAATAAATTGTATCATCCTAACTACTAATCATATATGGCAATTAAGAATAAATTTCTTATAAACTAACATACTTTAGTTTTAGCATAAAAATGGCAGGGTACACAGTTCTACCCATCCCACCATATTCACATGACCTTATACCAACTAAGTATTACCTTTTTATAATTGCTGCAAAATGCTTCAATGGAAAAAATCTTTCTAATAAAAGCCAGATTCAAAAGTTGGTCAAAAGTTTTTCACATTAAAATCTGTGGAGTTTATTGAAAAGATAATCAAAGAGCTCTGTTAAATGGCAAAAAAAATCATTGAAAAAAAATAAATAAATAAAAAAAAGTGAATATATAATTGAATAAAATGTAATTGTGCTTTGTTTTTTTTGAAGAATAAAGTTGATAATCAAAAAGGTGGATATGATAATATATTTTTTTTTAGGTGTGGTAAATGTATAAAATATCAGAGATAGAGCATTCATAAATATAAAAGTGGACACTGAGGTCAGCACAAGTCAGTTTCATGCTTCAATGTAATCTTTGGTTTGGTGTTGATCTCAGTATACACTTCATTATATATATATATATATATATATATATATATATATATATGTGTGAGAGAGAGATAATTGTATAGCAATCTCCTCTAACTGAACCAAGATTCAAGAATTCATCAGATACTTTTTCACATCAAAATCTGTAGAAATTTACTCAAAACTTATCGACTGATAAATGATATCAAGTCGTTGAATTGTCTATCTCTCTCTCCCTATCATTCAGTCTGTTCATTCTCTCTCTTTTGCTTTCAATCTCAGCCTATTTAAATCTCATTATCATTCTGTTTGTTCATCTTTCTCACTTTCTCTTTCATTCTGATTAGCAACAACAAATCAATGTAAATAATTGTGAATATATAATTGAATAAAATGTAAATTGTAATTTATATTTTGAAGAATAAAGTTGATAAGTAAAAACTAGAAATTACTTATGACACAATTTAATGATTAAAGTACATGTAATAATTTTTTTTATGTAGCTTTTTGAATTGTTTTAAATGAACGAATATCCATCAGGAATTGTCTAATGAATTCTGAGAACAGATTCTTTCTTACTAGATAATTAAATAAACAGACAAGATGGTATAGGGATTATGTTTTTGGAATTATTCCACAATGGCTTATTTTATTTGTCCAGATGTTTTTCCATCCAAATTCATTTACTTTTTTTGCAGACAATTGTTTTATTTTTCATTCATCAGTTACATCAGTAGTTCTCAAGCTTTTTTTACCCATGGAATACTTTTACTTTTGGGGTGGGGGTCAACCCCCATAACCATTCAATAGAAAAAAAAACTTTTTTTTTATTTTTTATTAATAGATAAGTTTACGAATTGTATCATAGAAATAGTAAATGTATATTGTTTATTTTGAAGTAAAACTAATTTAATGAAAATAAATTCGTATTTAACAACTAAATTCTATGGAACATTTATGTACACTTGTAAAATAACTCATAATAAACTATTTTAAAATAATTATGCAATTAATTTAAAAAAAAATGCAGATTTATTCAATGAGATCCCAGTGGTTGACACTGCCCTGCGAGTTTTTGCAGATTAAAGTTGGCTGGAAAACATGGAGCCAGAAGAGAGTTCCACTAGCAAGAAGTGCAAGAAAAGAAATTGTTACCACAGAATACATTTAGTCAATTTAACTGTAAACTGGTGAGACCTTGTCACCAGTCTAGTACCACACTTAAATTCAAAGAGTCTAGACACCATAATGTAGAGCTCATCTGAACAATTACCATGAAAATATTTATAGAAAAGGCAGAGAGAGGCAAGCAGTGGGAAAGTGACTGAAGCCGAGATGCCAGATTGGGACCAATAACATTGCTAATTCTTTGGACTTTATCAAGGAGCTCTTGATAGCAGGAGGACCGGATCATATATGGTAGCAATATTCTATGCATGTGTGTGAAAACATACATTTGTTATAATCAGAAGTTTGAACAAAATCAATATGCTCAAATTCTTTGGTCATGATAGGCATATAGGAAAAGGGTTAGAACATTCACTTTCCAACCCTGAAACCCCATGGTCGATTTGTCAGGAAGGGGACTTGTTGAGGTTATAGGTCTAGGGAGGTGGTCTCAGTACACAACACCTTTGGAAAGTGCCTGAAAATCTTATCACAAATTGACTTGAGCCTTTTACATGAGATAATGTAGACAACTGTTTGAAAGGCATTGACGGTTGTGCTAACATGAAGTCACAAGTCATTGTGACCGACGGTTTGAGTGTACTGGTCTTGTTCAAACTACTAATCATAACAGATTATACACTCTTTCCCAGAAATACATCTGAAACATGGATTGGCTAGCCATGCTAGTAGATGGGAATGAGAGAGGTTATTATATATATATATATATTATATATTTATATATATATTATATATATATATATATATATATTATATATTATATAGTGTGCCCATATATATATATTTATATATATATATATATATATATTATATATATATTATATTATATATATATTATATATTATTATATATATATATATATATATATATATATATATATATATATATATTTTATTATATATATATATATATATATATATATATATATATATATATATATATAAAGGCATATATTATATATATATATATAATGGATATAGTGGATATATATATATATTGATTGTGGAATCGGAGAATCGAGTTCTAATTCCAGTCCCAGCCTAATCCATTACTTTCACTTACGTATAACACCCTTGGGAAAGGTGTGAACTCTTCTCCCTCCAGCTATGGGTAAAAGCAGGACAGACTGGGTTCTATAGCCTTGGATGGCAACCAGTCTAGAGAAGGAAAACTCTGAATTCAAAACCTGCTCTTAGAAAAATCCAAGGAGCGCCTGCATCATAACCAGCGGCTTCTGGTCGCTCCTGTCTCTGCGCCTGTGGGAATCCTTGCAAGCAAGAACGTTATGGGAGTAGGCCTGGGTACCCTACTTCTGTAATTTATCCCAAGAATCTTCTTCTCACATGACTACGAATGAGTCAACAGGAAGAAGCCGGCTTAATCCGCCTAGGTGAATGCCGCATCAATACAATAAATAATATATATATATATATATATATATATATATATATATATATATATATATATATATATATATACACACTGGGTAACAGCAAAATTGTCCAATTGTTAGATTAAGCTTTGAACTGTTGTATCTTAAAAATGATTAAATATGTCTTTCTGGAATTCTCCAACATTATTATAAAACTATTGGACTCTACTTTGAACAATAAGAATGTACTTAGCTCTAATTTGAAATTATGATCCCTCTTACTGTTGTGACCTCCTGATCCAGTTTTCCTTTCTACTATTCCCTCTTTTTTAAACTTATTCACCATTCTTGATTCTTGAATGGACGTTGAAGATGGAAGCCAGAGTAAGAATGTTGGTACCATTATTGAAGGTCTGAATGATCTTTTTCCTCTCACCATTGTTCAGTTAGGAAGACAATGGGGCTGACACAAAACAATTTTAACCTATCCTCTTTCTAGTGGAATAACTCAAGGGCAACCGGCTGATCAGTTGAACTCTGCTTTCAGGCGGGGAGGAACCCTAACGAGGCTACGCTGAAGGGCGGAGTTTCTTTCGAGGAGGTAAACCAACCCTGAACCCGTTCATATGGGTTCAAAGGGCGTATTTTTGGCCGAGCCCATGGGCTCAGAGATCCCACATTAAACGGCCTTGTGCCACATGATGCCCTCGTGGTGGGGGTGTCTAAATACTGTTCAGTCTGAAGTCTGGAGTGAGGTCCATCAGGAGTCAGTCAGTCGAGTCAGAGGCAGTCCGAAACAGAGTCGTGTTCAGACAATTACTACCAAACCTGATTGTTTGTACTAACACTTTTTACTTCTCTGTATATATTCCCGTTTGTAATATATCTGTGTTATTCCATATCCGTGTTCAAGTTCTTCTTTATTGGATCTACCTTGGACTATCACCGTGGTACAAGGAGCTGGACCATAACACACACATATATATATATATATATATATATATATATATATATATATATATATATATATGTGTATATATGTTTTTTTTTATTTTTTTTTTTATTAAGCATTTCACCCCAAGCAAGGCGGGAAGCCACTAGGATGCAAGGGGTTACAGAAGATTTGGAGCAAGATCAGATAGGAGTGATAGAGGAAAGGATGAGGAGAAGGATAGTGGATAGATCAAGGCAACTGGGGATGTCGATTGACATTACATTTGAATAATTGGAGATTATAGCTTTCAGGGAAACAGGAATAGGGAGGGGGAGTTCCACAGGTGAGAGGTGCAAGATTTGAAGCTATTGGAATAGAAGAGACTGCTACATTTAATAGTTTCAACAGTGAAAGGGTGAGAGCGCGATGCCAGCCTCATAGGGCCAACTTTCCTTGCAGTGGATGAAGCAATTGACTCAATGTATTTGTTCCATCTCAGGTCAGCAGTCAACATGAGACTGAGCAGCCGCAGAGAGGTGCTCTTGAGAAGTTGAGTGTCAGACATTCTAATGGAGGGCATGAAAGGATCTCTGTGGTAATTAATAGAGAGCAGTTTTGTTTTCAAGGCATTAAAGTTGACCAGCCAATTCCTGCCCCAGTTCACAACTGATTGGAGGTCCTTTTCAAGACATGTGGCCAGGTTAGTTTTGTCAGCGACACTAGATTTGTTTTTGAGGCAGGAGTCAATTGTAGTGTCATCCGCGTAGATGCCAACTTGGGAATCTATGGCGTCAGGAAGGTCGTTGATGAAGATAAGGAATAGAGTAGGGCCCAAGATGGAGCCTTGAAGAACACCTGTGTTCATGGGATAGGAACTGAAGGAGTATCTGCTGAGAACAACCTTCAATTAATGGTTTGACAGGAATGATTGTATTAGGTCAAACAATCAACCCCTATTGCCATAACCCTTGAGCTTGCGAAGAAGGCCAGCATGCCAAACCCTATCAAATGCTTTGGAGATGTCTAGGGCCACGGCACGAGCTTCCCCACTATTTTGAAGAGCTCGGTAGACAGTTTCAGTGATGGCCGTAAGCACATCAGCTGTAGATCGAGCAAAGCAGAAGCCATATTGATTGTCTGAGAGCAGATCATGGGATGTACGGTGGTTAATCACTTTGGCGTTGATTAGGGCTTCGAAGACTTTGCCGAAGAGGGGTAGGAGACTGATAGGACGGTAATTAGAATGGTCAGAGGGGTCGCCAGAGTTCTTAAAGACAGGTACAATCAATGAGGACTTCCAGCAGTCAGGAAAACAAGATTCCTTGAGGCAGTAGTTATATAGTTTACAGAGGGAGGTGCCAGTTCATGCATGCATTTCTTCAAGGCAATGGCAGGTATCCCATCCCCACCACTAGCCTTGTTGGGGTCTAAATTGATGATAATGCCCAATACCAAAGACGTGTATGTGTATATATATATATATATATATATATATATATATATATATATATATATATGCTATTTTCACAGTGGATAATTAGATCCACAGACAAAAAGATGAAATTAATTTTTTGGCACATAGATCTTTAAGTGAATCATAGCACTGTTCTTTACTTCAGGAAATATAGCAGGAAAGACAAAATGTCCATAAGATAATCTCTGTGGAATATTTTGTTCATTTATTGAAACTAAAAATGTCTTCAATGCAAGAAATAAAAATATCACCAAACACTAATTTCTCACATTTCTTTCAAATGGCAAAAAGACAATTGTATAATTTTTTTCCATTTTATTGTTAAATTTCAGTAAAGTCTCATCATTTTACAGTAAAAATAGCTAGATTTTGTGATTTATTTTTAACTTTTCATCATTAATTGATCAAATACTGACATTATGGCAATCAGGTAAAGATTCATGAATATGCAGTCTTGCAGCCCATTCTCAACCTTGACAAGGAGTTTGAACTCAGGGAATAAAATGAATTTAGTTCCAATGATTATTTTGACATTAACAACACTTATATTAAAACATATATTTTCAACTTTTCAGCAAATTTATTGTCTTTAGTTTCCTTATAAATGACTGAAACCAAATATTCATAAATAAAAATGCCTCTCATAAATATATGAGAGGCATTTTTAATCAAACATAATATTACCAAAGGTTAATTTGTATAGATTGAATTTAAATTTAATGTCTGTTAAAACTGGTTAAATTTAGTTTTGTAATTTAATTTGTAAATGAGAGATGTATTTGTTTATTCAAGTAACTTTTCTATAAATACTTTCATGGTAATTGTTCAGATGAACTTTCCTCTACAATTCCTAGACTTTATGAATTTAAGCGCAGTACTAGATTGGCAGCAAAGTCCCATAATTTTACAGGTGAAATGGTTAAATGAGTTTGTAAATGAGAAATGTATTTCTTTATTCAAGTGGCCTTTCTATAGATACAAGGTCTAATCATTTTACAGTTGAAATGGCTAGATGTCACCATAAGCTATATGCTAACATTTGTTTCTTTTGCATTTCTAGCATGTGGAACTCTTTTCTGGCTTCTTGCTTTTCAGTGAATTTGATCTTGAATAATTTAAACTAATATCAATCATTATCTTTGATCTTGTTCTTTTTCTCTCCTTAATAATGTTTTTATTTTCTCATAATCTTTCAACGCTCAATATCTCCAGTGTTTTCAGTCAGTTATGTGCCATGCATGATACACGCTTGGGCGATCATGTATCTTTTGATACATGACTGACAAGGAAGTTTTTTCCTGCAGTAGGTTGCCATTTCTTTCTGTGGTAGACCAGTTGCCATCCAAGGCTATAGAACCTGGTCTGTCCTGCTATTTACCCATAGCTCAGTGGAGAAGAAGAGATTTCATACCTTTCCCAAGGGTATTAGCACGTAAGTAAATGTAATGGATTCAAGTGGAATTTGAACTCAGCTCTCCAATTTCTCAATTTGAGCTGCTATCCATTACTCAACTATGCCTCCTGTTTCTTAGTGGCTTTATTGCCTTACATGGGGTGTGAGTTACTTGTTAAGTCAAACACATAAAACAGGTTTCATATCTATCTTTGTATTATTGTTTCAAATTCTTTGAGAAACTGAGACAGGATTGGCAAGTTTCAAAAAACCAGCTTCTGGTTGTTATCATTCCCTGATGTAAAACATATTTGAAAAATGAATTGAAATGATTAAATAGAATACATATAGCTTTTTGCTTAAACACATTGACAGAAAAGAGTAAGTACCCACTGTTTAAGTAGCAACATGAGACAGAATTGATACTGTGTCTATTGTTATCTCTACTCTCCCTTAGAGATTTAAAATATGGTTAATGTGCCACCAACTGCTTGAGTTAACCATTGGCAAATCATTATGACACTGTTCTATTTAGGTTAAGTGCTTCTAGCTTATCTTGGATGCCGAAACAAAATATTACTTTTCACAATGAAAACACTAAGTAAAAATATTATCGTATGAATATTCAACTAGGAACCCAGATACTGGTATTGAATTTGCTGAACATATCATCAAATTATAGAATAGAGTGAGGGTGAGTGGCCATTATTATATATACATAAATAAATGACAGAACTGTCCAACAAACAGAATTGACAAAGTTTGCAATGAACCAAAACCAAAAAATGAAAAAAGAACAGGGCAAAAAAATAATATAAACAAACAATACATGCAAAGCAAATTAACATTAATATGGCAAAGCAACAGTAATATGGCAAAGCAACAGTAATATGGCAAAAAGTTCACAAACTAAGAATTGGGAATGACATCCAAGAGCAAATTCAAATGAACGAATGCAACATGCTGACTTTAAGACACACTGGGACTGAGTCAGATGACACAGAGAATCAGTCTATTTTATTGGCTAGGAAGAAATCCCAGCATTTGTGTACTTCTGCCTATAAACTGGGTAGGGGAAAATATTTTGCAATCATTCCCTATGGAAATTTGAATCAACATATATCATCAATTTATAGAATATCTCTTTACTAGTAAATGTATCTTTCCCAGTGGAAAACAGTCTCAATTTTAGATTTACAGTTGCTAATCTTTGTTATCAAATGCTGAATATGATTAACTGCTAAGAGCAAAATTATTTTAGGAATTTCTCTGTGCAAACAATCAGATATTGTGAAAGCCTTTTTAAGCTTCTTGTTGTAAATAAACAACAGTAATGATAACAGTAGCCATTTCCCTACAAGGAAACAATTGGTCTTCACTGGCCAAACAGCCAGGATTGATGGCTTTATCTAAACAGGCCTCTAAATAAATAATCTTGTATTTCCTACAACCTTGTTTTTTTTTTCTCTTTTCTCTTCAGCTGATGACTATTCCTTCATCCTAAACTTTTAACTTGGTTCTTTGTTAGAAATATTCTCTGCTCGATTAACTTAAAGTGAAATCATTTTAGGCCTTAAAGAAGACAGTTCTTCATCAGACTCAATAGACTAGCACTACAATAGCATAAACTAACAGTAATATTAGCCGTTTCCTTATAAGGAAACATTTGTCATTCATTAATCAAACAGCCTATACTGCTTTTGGTTGAAATTTATAAAATCATTTTCTTAAAATAATATTTCAAGAAAATAGGTTTCAAGTCCAAAAATTGTTATCGCTCTTTCCAGTATTGATGGAGGTTTCCTTCCTAACCTTTTATTTGAAGTAGTCTGGAATATCAACATCTTGATTATGTCATTATTTTCTCTTCTCAAGCCCAGTAGCTGTTATCACTCTTTCCAGTATTGATGGAGGTTTCCTTCCTAATCTTTTATTTGAAGTGGTATAGAATGTTAATGTCTTGATTATGTCTGTATTTTCTCTTCAATGTCATTAGTTCTGATCTGGCATCTCAGCGTCAGTTCTTTTCCCACCACTGTAATGTAGCTTTCCTGTGCCTTTTCTATAAATACTTTCATGGTAATTGTTCTGATGAACTTTCCTCGATGGTATGTAGACTTTATGAATTTCAGAAAATTATAGCTTGAAGTGACAATCACCAGTTGCAAGTTCATTTATTTATTAATAGTTTTCAGTACTGCATAAATTTTTGATTCATTTTCTGTTTTTATTTATTTTTTTAAATAACATGTAATTTCTGTATCAAAACTTAAAGGATTTGTTCAATAAGCAATGAATTCTCCTATTCTCTATATTGTGGATTCTCTGGTGGTGGGGTCAGGATTTTGAAGGGTCAGGATTTTGGTGGATGTATCTTAATTTTTCTTGTTTTTTTATTTACATAATTTGGAACCCATCATAACACCATTATAAAAATAATCCATGTAAATATATATATGTCCTAATATTAGAAAAAAAAAAATTTTCAATAGTATATGTTATTTGGAATGCACCTTTTGAGTTGGACAATCTTAAAAAGAGTG